>WNWK01000238.1:0-217500 GCA_009830355.1 Cherax destructor
TTTTAAGAAGTTTGTTCGTTTTCAGGCCTCATCCGACAAGTTGTGAAGCACCATGCCAGGGGGTTTACACAACCCCACCAAGTCGAAGATTAGAAAAAAAATTTTTAATTAATAATCTTTCTCTTTTTTAATGATTAATGGTTTATCATGTACTGTACAATAACCTCTTTTTTAAAGTGGCATTATGCCCTTGTGGTTTTCCCCATAGCTTAAATTGTAAAAATACTTTTCAAAATAATTTGCTTGAATTTTGAATGTTAAATTTCCCCTAATTTGGTACTATTGTAATGCTTTTTTTTTTTGATTGGCATTTAAAAAAAAAACCTAAAAGCCTAAATTTCAGTTTCACAGGTGCAGTATAATTCTGATCGTTTAGCACTCCCATCATGCATAGCAAAAGGGTTTTTTCATATGGGTGTATTTTTGCTTATTCATAAGTCAAAAGGGGGTTCTAAGGGGGAATTGGACCTACCTTGGACTGAATCTGAATCCTTTAAAATTCCCCCCCAGTACATGATCCCTTTGAGTTAAGTGCCCCCTTGGGGAGCATTTTGACTTGGGGTTAAAATGGCTACAAACTAATATTTAATTTCGGGTATAGGCCCCCAAAGGAAACCCCTCACATGCATGGCCCCTGGGGAAAATTTTGCCTAAAAAAAAATTAAGAAGTTTCTCCCAGATGTTATGCCCCCCTTTCCCCCTTCAAGGTTCCTTGATGTTAGTAAGGGGCTCTTGATGAAGGAATTTAAAAAAAAATAAGTGCTGAACCCACTAGGCTCAAATGTGGAAGGGGACCTATTCTCTCGGGTCAAATCTATATGCCTCCATTTTCTCTGATTTAGTACTTTATGGCTGTATAACCCTTGGGTTTACCCTTTTTTTAAAAAAATGTACTTTATGATGATCTGTGGATTAGCGTTCCCCGTGAATGAATGGCGTTGTATAACCCTTGGGTTTAGCGCTTTTTGATTATAATAATCGTGAATGTTTTGCCCCCCCTTTGGGTTTTTTCTTTTCCCCCTTTTCTGGGGAGGTGCCTGATGCTGAAAAACATGATTCAGGCAATGCTGTGGCTCTTTTGGTTTACCCCGTTTTTTAAAGTACCCTCTAGGTCTTTGGGTCAAACTTGTGTATAACCCCTGGGGTTTTGGGGTTCTATTTGATTATAAAATAATAATTTGGGTCAAACTTGATTACCCCCCCTTTGCCTGGTGTTTTTAAGGGGCCTGTTAACCCTTGGTTTAGCACTTCTTTTATTATAATATATGGGGCCCCCAATGGGTTTGGACCACCTGTGAATAAACCCAAAAGGAAGGTGCATTGAGACCAGAAAAGGGCCTCTACCCCCAAAGTTTAAACCACCTCCAACCCCAAAAAATTTGGGTTTTGCCTTAATGCCAGTAAGGCAGAGAAATTATGGTTTCAGGCTAGTTAGCCCCCTGCCATACCGGAAATCAATAGACTAATCTTAAGGAATTAAAAAAAAAAAAATCCGGACCCCCCCATTCCTGGGGTTCCCCCTTTTGGGGGCCCCCTTGACGAGGTAAAATTGGGTCTGGGTGGCCTTTTTTGGTCTTTTCCCAGACCAACCTAATTTCCCCCAAAACCCCCCCCCTTTTTCCCCCTTTCCTCCTCCTCCTCATCCCTCCTCTTTCCTTCCCCCTTTTTCCCCGGGGGAGCTTTCCACAGGCATTAAAATTCCCCTAGGGGGGGGAAGGGCCCCGTGGTCCTTCCCCTATTCCATTGAGGTTCTTGGCGGTGGTGTAGTTTGTTTTTGGAATCTGGATCGCCTGGGGATGTCCCAATCCCCCAGCCCCCCGGGGTGGCCTTGGGTATTTTTTCGGGCGACGGGTGTATCCCTGGGCCACCTTTGGGGTTCCCGGGGGGGGTGGCCGAAGGCGGTATGCTTTGTGGCGGAAAAATTTCCCGGCCGCCCTCTTTTTGTCCGCCTAGGTGGATGTGGGGTTTTCTATCCGGTTGCTTGTTTACTGGCATGAAGGGTGGGATGGCCCCGGGTTCCCCTGCAGCATCTCCCCACTAGCGGTGTTGGGCCCCTTTTTTGGGGGCGGGGGGGTTTTTTCCTTCCTCCTAGGAGCTTTCCCCCCACTTCCCCCCTTTTTTTTTTTTTTTTTTATTTTTTTTCTTTTTTTTTTTTCTTAAAAAAAAAAAGAAAAAGTAAAAAGGCTGACCCAATCCATAACCCCTTTTGGGGCCCCCTTTTTTTCCCCCGCACCAGTTCTGACCCTACCTCGTTCCCGGACAGCCCCAATCCCCCCGTCCCCCTTGCTGGTGCCTGCTCGTCACCTGCTTCAGGTACGGGGGTTCCCCCCCCCCTTTTGACGTATCGCCCCGCTCTTTTTGCCTTTTATTGGCTTCTCCCTCGACGGTGGGGGAATTTTCAAACATTTTCCCCCCCCATCGGCCCCCCCCGGGCCCAATCCAAACGACCACGACCCTTCCCGACGATTCGACTCTTCCTTCTCGTTCATCTCAAAACCCTAACGTTTTTCCCTCCCCTTAGATACTTTGTTTCCCTCCTCAAGGGGGAAATTTTTTTCTCTTAGACCATTTCTCCACCCTATCTTTCCGATCATAGTATTGGAAAACTCTCCTACGCCATGTAAAAAGATATCTTTTTTTCACGCCCCAAAAGCAGCACTCGCATCATCACAGCCCCAAAAGCTGGCCAAGCTCGCGATTTTCCCCCTTTTTTCGACCATAGATACTTTCCCCATCACTATTGACAAGCATCATTCTTTTAATTTTGTAGTGGTCTGTCATTTTCCCCCCACCTTGCCCCAAGGAATTTTTAGACATGTGGTGAAGACTTTTTTAAAAACAACTTGAACCCCAAGAACTCCCTATCCGGTTGACACTTTTACCCTCCCCCAATAAAAGGGGCTTTTCCCCTCAATGTAGCTCGTTTAACGTTTGACTGCCGTGAACTCCCACCTTCGGTATATTTTGGGGCAACGTTTCCCCGTTCAAAGGGTTTTCACCAACCCCGTGTTAAAAATGCGGGGTTTTGGTCATCCAGGGGAAAATTGGGGGCCATGGCCGAATCCCCGTCTGGGGGGAAAAAGCCCCCCCAGTCCTTTTTGTATTTTTCCCCCTCTTTTAAGTCATGAGCCCTCCACCCCCCTTCTGCCGTTGTCGGGGGTTTTCCTGAATGAGGAAAGGGGTTCCCCAAAGAGGGGGGAAAAGGGTTTCATATGCTATGGCCTTCCCCATTTTTCCCCCCTTAAAAGGGGATTCCCCCTTTTTCCTTTCCGCGCTAAACTGGGCCCCCCTTTTTTGGGGAAATTCCACGGTTTTCCCCTGTGGTGGGCCCCCTTTAAATCACCCTGTCTCGGGAAATTTTTTTTTTCTTGGCTCCTAGGTCCCTACCTGGCATCCAAACATACCCCTTTTACCACTCCCCCGGGGTTTTGAGTCTCCCCTCCCCATTCTCCCCTCGGGGGCCCCCATTTTTCAAAAGCCCGGAAAAATCCCTCCGCCGGGTTCTTCCTCCGCCTAGTTCTGTGTGTGGGAGGTTCATCCTCCCCTTTACACCACCTTCATCCCCAGTCCCCCCCCCAAGCCCCTTCGACTTTTTCCCCTTTATCTCCTCGCCCTATTTTAGTACAGTCTGGGGCTCCCGATCGTTGCTCACTCTTCTTCCATTTCAAATTTAGTCCCAACATTTAAATCTTTATTCCAAACACGGGGAAGTACAGAATATATTCCCGGGAATTGGGCCGATGATGGACACTACTCATCTGAGGTTCTCGTCTCTTTCCGTCCCCCCTTTCCTTCCTTCACCCTCCTCCCTCTCTGATTACAGGTCTTCCGCTGCCTCCACACGTGGACTTTCTAACCCTAGTCCATAGCCCTCCCTGCCACTTATACCCCTTTCTCCATAAATCATGGCTTATTGCAGTGGAATACCCGAGGCCTCAGGGTAACAGGGGTGAGCCGGGTGTTTTTTCCTCCCATTTTTCCCCCTATTAGGTCTGTTTTGAAGAACCCAAATTAAATCCACTGTTACGGCCCCCTTTTCGGTATAATTTTTATATTCACCCGGATCCTTTTTCCGATGGAACCTTTTAAAAGGTGCTCTTCTTATACGCACTGGTGTTCCATACCATAAACCTCTATGTCCCTTTTCTTCATTACACCTGCAGCCCGTATCCACTTGAATAAGTGGTATACACTCTGTTCTTTATTCTCCCTTCCGGGCATTTCTATCCCAGATGTTGATTTTCTGGTTTCTTCCTTTCCGCCACCCCTTCTATTTTGGTGATTTTAACGCACACCACTTTCTCTGGGGAGGGTCATGTGACTCCGGTTTCAGTTGGAGCATTTCTTCTTCCCTCCATGTTTTAAATACGGCTCCTACCCATTTTGACCCCGAACTCATTCTTTCTCCTGCATCGATCTTTTCATCTGCTCTTCATCAACTGTCCTTGACTTCACCTGGTCTGTCCTTCGGACTTACATGACAGCGATCATTTCCCAATTATCCTAAAGTCCCCTCTGTTTTCCACCTGCTCATTGCCCACGCTGGCAATTTGACCGGGAAATGGGACCTTTACGCACATCTTACTGCCTTTCATGAGGTTCCTACCTGTCCTCCATTGATGAGGTTTTACATCTCTTTCGTCCTCCATCTTCCACGGCTTCACATTCTATTCCCAAACCTCGGCAAGCATCCTCAGAAGTGCGTGCCTTGGTGGTCTCCTGCCTGTGCTCGGGCAGTGCGTTTGAAACGTGCTGCGGGCAGTATCGGTAAAGAACCACAGGAGACTCTGATTTCAAGCAGAAGAGAGTTTTGCTCGCCGTTTGTTACGTGATGCTAAACGCACTTGCTGGCGAGATTACGTTTCTACTGTCACTTCGGCTTCCTCGATGAGTGCAGTCTGGAAAAAGTGGAAATTGAAGTGGTAAATTCTCCCCGACCCTTCCTGTTCTTCAGGTTGCTGGTGTCGATATACACACCTCTTGCCGTTGCCACTGAAATTGGTAATCATCTCGTCCGCATTCCAGGGCCCATCTATGCCCCTCGTCCTTTCTTCTAAGTCTGCCAGCGAGTTAAAGCCCTTAGATTTTTCTTCTTAGAAAGAATCTTATAATGTGCCTTTACCCTTCAAGAACTGGAGGCAACACTCGCTTGCCGATCATCGGCAGCTGGGCCAGACGGCATACATATTCGTATGCTACAGCATTTACATCAGTCTGCTCTTACTGTCCTCTTACGACTCTTTAATCTCATATGGTCGCAAGGAGTTCTTCCCCAGCTGTGGAAGTCTGCTATTGTTCTCCCTTTTCGAAAAACCAGGTGCTACGGGACGTGATCCTCTCACTACCGTCCCACGCTCTTACCAGTGCAATTTGCAAGGTGATGGAACGTCCAGATAGACGTTTGATGTGGTATTTAGGACTCACAATAGTCTCCCTAGTCAGTGGCTTCCGTAAGGGCCGTTCTCCATTGACCCTTGTTGCGCTTAGATACGTATATGGTATATTCGTAATGCCTTTGCAATAACCATTCGGTTTATCGTATCTTTTTCGACCTTGAGAAGGCTATTACAACTTGGAGATATAATATCTTGGCCCAGGCCCACTCCTTAGGCCTCCGAGGCAACCTACCATTCTTTCTTAAGGCCTTCTTAACTGACAGACATTTCCGGGTCCGGGTAGTAATGAACTTCCCCGGAATTTGTCCAAGCAAAGAGTGTCCTAGGATGTGTTCTGAGCACAACACTTTTTCTGCTTGCTATAAATAATCTGGCATCTGTTCTCCCATCCAATATTTGGTCATCGCTCTATGTGGATGACTTTGCTATAAGCTTTGCAGGTGCTGACTGTCACCTCATTGCAGTTTCCTCCAGCATGCCATCAACCGGGTTTCTGATTGGGCCACCACTCACGGGTTTAAATTTTCTAGTGGCAAAACTCATCAAATTACGTTCACCAGACGTTCAGTGGTCTCCTGATCATCCATTGTACCTATAGGCTCACGTATCCCAGAACGTGATACAGTCAGGTTTCTCGGCCTCCTGTTCGATCGTCGATTGTCCTGGAAACCTCACATTACCTCTCTGAAGGCAACTTGTCACACCAGGCTGAACCTTCTTAAAACCCTCGCACATCTTTCATGGGGGGCTGATCGTAGAACCCTCCTTCGCCTACATTCAGCCCTAATTTTGTCGAAACTCGATTATGGTGACCAGATATATTCTGCGGCCTCCCCTGCTACTCTTTCCATCCTTAATCCAGTCCATCACCAGGGATTACGCTTATGCCTTGGTGCTTTTCGTTCTTCCCCGGTTGAGAGCCTCTATGTGGAAGCTAACATTCCATCTTTATCCGATCGTCTTGATGCACATTGCATTCGCTATTTTGTTCGCTCTCATGACCTCCGCAATCCTTCCATGTATAGGATTGTTACAGATGTTAGTAGGCGCTCTTTATTTGTTCGTCGCCCCTGCTTACTTCGTCCCTTTTCTCTTCGTCTACATTCACTCCTGTCTTCCCTTCAGCTCCCACCTCTATATGTTCATGTGACATCTCCCTTTCCCCTACCCCCTTGGGAAGTTCCTGCTGTCCGTGTCTGTTCTATTCCTCTACCTTGCGCGAAAGCCCAACTACCTACGGCGGCTTCTCGCTCTTTCTTTCTAGACCATTTCCGTTCTCATTCCCATGCCATCGCAGTATACACCGATGGTTCAAAGTCATCTGACGGCGTCGGATTCGCAGAGTGTTTCCGGACAGCGTCGTACGAGGGCATCTATTACCCTCGGCTAGCATATTTACGGCTGAATTGTATGCCATTCTTGTGGCACTTATCCGTATTGCATCTATGCCTGTATCACCATTTGTGGTCGTTTCAGACTCCCTTAGTGCTTTACAGGCTATCCGTAAAATTGATACACCTCACCCCCTAGTTCTTCGTATCCACCTTTGGTTACGCCGTATCTTTAGCAAGCATAAAGATATTGTCTTTTGTTGGGTCCCTGGTCATGTTGACGTACAGGGCAATGAACAGGCAGACACTGCTGCGCGGTCAGCAGTACATGACCTTCCAGTTTCATATAGAGGTGTTCCTTTCACGGATTATTTTGCGGTCATTGCTACCCACCTTCGCAACCGTTGGCAACAACGCTGGTCTGACCTGCTGAATAACAAACTTCATTCTATTAAACCGGTTATAGGTTTCTGGCCTTCTTCTTGTCACCAATGTCGAGGTTGGGAGACTACACTCTCCCGTCTTCGCATCGGCCACACTCGTCTTACTCACGGGTATCTCATGGAGAGGCTCCCTGCCCCTCTCTGTGAGCATTGTCAGGTTCCAGTGTCTGTTCGACATATCCTGTTGGACTGCCCACTCTATCAATGAGCATGCAGAATTTACCTCCAACGACGTCTTCGTTCTGCGGCCCTTTCTTTACCTTCCCTTCTTGCAGATGGACCCTCCTTTAATCCTGACTCTCTCATTGACTTTTTGACAGAAACTGACTTACTACACAAACTCTGAAGATTATACCTCTAGCACCTCCCTCAGTCCCTTCTACCTCGATCTTTTGCTACCCTCCACCCCTGCACTATCCACCGTCATCTTGCACTCCATACCCTACTAATCGTCCATCTCCCTCTTACAACCCACTCTCCCTGCATCCTACAATAACCTGCAGCGCTGTATAACCCCTGTGGTTTAGCGCTTCTATTTGATTATAATAATAATAATAATCCTCAGTTGCTATATGATTCCTATAGATTTATGGTTTCCCCATAATTAAAATGAAAAATGCATCCCATATTAGAAACACAGGTTAATATTTAGTTTAGGTGCTCCATAATACAGGTTAATATTTAGTTTAGGTGCTCCATAATACAGGTTAATATTTAGTTTAGGTGCTCCATAATACAGGTTAATATTTAGTTTATGTGTTCCATAATACAGGTTAATATTTAGTTTAGGTGCTCCATAATACAGGTTAATATTTAGTTTAGGTGCTCCATAATACAGGTTAATATTTAGTTTAGGTGTTCTATAATACAGGTTAATATTTAGTTTAGGTGCTCCATAATACAGGTTAATATTTAGTTTAGGTGCTCCATAATACAGGTTAATATTTAGTTTAGGTGCTCCATAATACAGGTTAATATTTAGTTTAGGTGCTCCATAATACAGGTTAATATTTAGTTTAGGTGCTCCATAATACAGGTTAATATTTAGTTTAGGTGCTCCATAATACAGGTTAATATTTAGTTTAGGTGCCCATATACAGTTAATATTTAGTTTAGGTGCTCATAATACAGGTTAATATTTAGTTTAGGTGCTCCATAATACAGGTTAATATTTAGTTTAGGTGCTCCATAATACAGGTTAATATTTAGTTTAGGTGCTCCATAATACAGGTTAATATTTAGTTTAGGTGCTCCATAATACAGGTTAATATTTAGTTTAGGTGCTCCTTAATACAGGTTAATATTTAGTTTAGGTGCTCCATAATACAGGTTAATATTTAGTTTAGGTGTTCCATAATACAGGTTAATATTTAGTTTAGGTGCTCCATAATTCAGGTTAATATTTAGTTTAGGTGCTCCATAATACAGGTTAATATTTAGTTTAGGTGCTCCATAATACAGGTTAATATTTAGTTTAGGTGCTCCATAATACAGGTTAATATTTAGTTTAGGTGCTCCATAATACAGGTTAATAATACAGAGGATCTTACCTTCAAGGACCATAACACCGTAGCAATCGCATCTGCTAGAAAAATGACAGGATGGATAATGAGAACCTTCAAAACCAGGGATACCAAGCCCATGTTGACACTTTTCAGGTCGCTTGTTCTAACTAGGCTGGAATATTGCTGCACACTAACTGCACCTTTCAAGGCAGGTGAAATTGCTGAACTAGAAAATGTGCAGAGAACCTTCACCGCACGCATAACTGCGATAAACCACCTCAATTACTGGGAACGCTTGAAGTTCCTAAACCTGTACTCCCTAGAACGCAGGCGGGAGAGATACATTATTATATACACATGGAAAATTCTCGAGGGATTAGTACCAAACTTGCACACGAGTCACTCCCTACGAAAGCAAAAGACTCTGCAGGCGATGTAACATTCCCCCAATGAAAAGCAGGGGTGCCACTAGCACGTTGAGAGAACACAATAAGTGTCAGGGGGCCCAAGACTGTTCAACTGCCTCCCAGCATACATCAGGATTACCACAAACCCTGGTGTCTTCAAGCAGGCACTAAAGTCGGTGCCTGACCAGCCAGGCTGTGGTTCTCGTTGGACTGCGTGCGGCCAGCAGTAACAGCGTGGTTGATCAGGCTCTGATCCAACATGAGGCCTGGTCACAGACCGGGCCGCAGGGGCGTTGACCCCTGGAACTCTCTCCAGGTATACCCCAGCTATTTCCCGAGATGGTATGCATTCTATGGGCCTTCAGATGTCCTATGCAGTAATACTTGTTTGATATCTTTATTATGCACCCCATACCCATCCTGTGGGCGGTAGTCAAAAGATTACAGAGGTACATAATGGGTCCAGGGACTGGACCTCAAAGTTTGATGGCTGAGCAAGTTACAAAGGTAATGAACTCAGATGGTCACAATCATGACAAGTTACAAAGGTATTTGCAGATTACAGAGGTATATATAGGGTCCAGAGACTGGGCCCCAAAGTTTTGATAGCTGAACAAGGTACAATGGTAATTAATTCACTAGTTACAAGGTAATGAATCATGTAAGTAAATTTACTTACGTCTGTACATGGTTGCACTCATGAACAAGCAGTAATACTGAAATAGAGATTTGTATTTGAACGACATATTTAATAACCACTACAAACTTTATAACAAACTGTTTAAAAAATTACAAAAAATGTCAATCATAAACCAAGGTGTTTGAGTTAACGTCAAAGATTGCAAACTCTAGCATTCTTGTAAACCTACTTAGTTAATTATCCAGAGCCCGTTTCTAGAAAATATACCAAAGCCAACTAATCCTATATTATTATTATTATTATTATTAATGCGCTTCTGGCAGGCCAGTGAAGGTGTTTACTCCGTCGGGTCTCCCGACCTCGGTGGGCGACCCCACAACAATAATAATAATAATAATAATAATAATAATAATAATAATAATAATAATAATAATAATAATGGGAAGAAGAACCCCTTGAATAAAACATAAATATCAAACATTTCCCAGGCGCTATATGACCTTGATTAAGTTAAAAAAAAAAATAGAAAGGAAGAAGACGAAGATGATGATTAATAATAGAATACAAAAAAGTATACACTCACAAAAGTAGTGTTATACAAATCACACAAAAGCAATACTGCACAAATCTCAAAAGCAGGAATAAATAGTTTAGAGGCTCCACCGTAATTTGGGAAAATTTATAAATGAAAGTGATCATTAATGACTGGCTTGTGTAATTGAGATAAATTTAAATTGCTCAAACTGGAAAACAACGCTGTTTTTTAATATAGTTTCATTTTAAATAAACATAAAAAAAGTTTTTAAATATTATAGCCAACCTAATTTATTACAACGTAACATAACCTAGCCAAAGCCTAACCCGTCCTAACCCAACCCACCATAATGAAGCCCAGTCTAACCCAACCCACCATAATGAAGCCAAGTCTAACCCAACCCACCATAATGAAACCCAGTCTAACCCAACCCACCATAATGAAACCCACTCTAACCCAACCCACCATAATGAAACCGTCTAACCCAACCCACCATAATGAAACCCAGTCTAACCCAACCCACCATAATGAAGCCCAGTCTAACCCAACCCACCATAATGAAACCCAGTCTAACCCAACCCACCATAATGAAACCCAGTCTAACCCAACCCACCATAATGAAACCCAGTCTAACCCAACCCACCATAATGAAGCCCAGTCTAACCCAACCCACCATAATGAAACCCAGTCTAACCCAACCCACCATAATGAAACCCAGTCTAACCCAACCCACCATAATAAAACCCAGTCTAACCCAACCCACCATAATGAAACCCAGTCTAACCCAACCCACTATAATGAAACCCAGTCTAACCCAACCCACCATAATGAAACCCAGTTTAACCCAACCCACCATAATGAAACCCAGTCTAACCCAACCCACCATAATGGAACCAAACGATACCAGCCTAACATAACCCAACTTACTATAAGGAAACCCCACGAAACCCATCCTAATCTAACTCAACCCACCATAACGAAATCCGGCCTAATCTAACCCAACCCACCATAAAGAAACCCAACGATACCCAGCCTAACCTAGCGACACCTAACTCAAAGTAATTAATCAATAATAATACACCGACTGTGTAGTCCTAATGCCGTTAGTCTTGTCAACCAAAATTTCGAATTATGTGGCAAAAGCTCAAGTCACATGTAACTTTCTGGTGCTGTTAGTATTGGAACTGTTTACTTCACTGAATACTAAGTGCTCATTGGTCAGACATACATTTTATCAGATATACACACCTCTCATAAAAATGATATGGTTGTTAAAATAGCAATTTGCTCAATAAATTACTATTTTTGCCAGTCTATGGGTAGATTGCTTGCATTGCAAAAAATGAAAATAAGGGGTTAGTTTGGTGTAACCCCTATACTAAATATTAAACGAATAATAATATACAGATAACACAAAAGTGATACTGTACAAATCACAAAACAGTACTATACAAATCCCACAAACGCAGTACCATATAAGCCACAAAAAAAGAATTACTATACTAATCACAAAAATACAGCTCCATAAATGTAACACAAAAGTAGGACAATACAAATCACAGAAAGCAGTACTTTACAAATCACACAAAAATAGCCCTTATACAAACCACACAAACGCATTACTATTACAAATCAACTTTCCAAAAATAGAATGAGAAACAGGAGAAGAGGTTGAGAAGTGAGGGAAAGGGTTAGTGGTGAGGGTGAATGGGGCAGGGGGTAGTTTATAGGAGTGGGGGGCAGGGGGTAGTTTATAGAAGTGGGGGCAGGCAATGGGAGGGTGGGAGGGAAATCATGGGGTAGAGTCGAGGAGAGTGACATGTCCCCACAAAAACTGAAACACGACCTCCTGGCCACGACCCGATGAAGGCAATCTTGACCATTATGTGCTGGTGTGTGATGCCTCTGTGGTAATGGTGTCTCCCACAGCAACAGTTCAGGTGACTTACACTACCTTTACTGCTGAAAAATACACGCATTATATATATATATATATATATATATATATATATATATATATATATATATATATATATATATATATATATATATATATACGTTTACGTTTATTGTCTTCTCTGAGGATGAGGGTCCCCAGCAAGTTCTAGAGGTGGTACCTCCTATATATATATATATATATATATATATATATATATATATATATATATATATATATATATATATATATATATATATATATATATATATATATCCCAGAGACAATAAAAGCCAGATAGGGTGTCAAAACTTTTAATACAGTCCGCCAACCAGTTTAATCTTTAGATCCCAATTCCAACAATATTCTATATCTGACCATGTTTCTTTCCAGAACATGGGTTTAGAGCAGGTTGCTCCTGTCTGTCCCAACTACTGGACCACTACGACAAGGTCCTGGATGTTCTAGAAGACAAACAGAATGCAGATGTTATATACACAGACTTTGCAAAAGCCTTTGACAAGTGTGACCATGGTGTAATAGCACACAAAATGCGTGATAAAGGAATAACAGAAAAAGTTGGTAGATGGATCTATAATTTCCTGACAAGTAGAACACAAAGAGTAGTACTCAACAGAGTAAAGTCTAAGACAGCTACAGTGAAAAGCTCTGTTCCACAAGGCATAGTACTCGCTCCCATCCTGTTCCTCATCCTCATATCGGACATAGACAGGGATATAAGCAGATGACACCCGAATCTGCATGACAGTGTCCACCGTTGAAGACACTGCAAGACTCCACGCAGACATCAACCAAATCTTTAAATGGGCTCCAGAAAACAATATGAAGTTCAATGATGAGAAATTTCCATTACTCAGATATGGAAAACGTGAGGAAATTAAAATCTCATCGGAGTACAAAACAAATTCCAACCACACAATAGAGCGAAAAACTAATGTCAAAGACCTGGGAGTGATCATGTCAGAGGATCTCACCTTCAAAGACCATAACACCGTAGCAATAGCATCTGCTAGAAAAATGACGGAATGGATAATGAGAACCTTCAAAACCAGGGATGCCAAGCCCATGTTGATACTTTTCAGGTCGCTTGTTCTATCTAGGCTGGAATATTGCTGCACACTGACGGCACCTTTCAAGGCAGGTGAAATTGCTGAACTAGTAAATGTGCAGAGAACCTTCACAGCATGCATAACTGCGATAAACCACCTCAATTACTGGGAACGCTTGAAGTTCCTAAACCTGTACTCCCTAGAACGCAGGGGAGAGAGATACATTATTATATACACTTGGAAAATTCTAGAGGGATTAGTACCAAACTTGCACACTAGAGTCACTCCCTACGAAAGCAAAAGACTCGGCAGGCGATGTAACATCCCCCCAATGAAAAGCAGGGGTGCCACTATCGCGTTGAGAGACAACACAGTAAGTGTCAGGGGGCCCAAGACTGTTCAACTGCCTCCCAGCATACATCAGGGGAATTACCAACAAACCTCTGGCTGTCTTCAAGCAGGCACTGGACAGGCACCTAAAGTCGGTACCTGACCAGTAGGGCTGTGGTTCGTACGTTGGACTGCGTGCGGCCAGCAGTAACAGCCTGGTTGATCATGCTCTGATCCAACATGAGGCCTGGTCACGGACTGGGCCGCAGGGGCGTTGACCCCTGGAACTCTCTCTAGGTATACCCCAGGTATGTTAATATGTCCCCTGCTCACATTTTGTATCAGCTGAAGAGAATACCCGAAAGATATTTTCGTGTCTCAACGCCCCCACGGCCCGGTTCCAGACTATACCTGTTTATCCTGTTGTGTGAGAGAGAGAGAGAGAGAAACGTATAAACCGTTGTAACTTTCTCATAGACTGCGGAAAGACTGAAATGAGGGCTGGAAATTACATGCCTTCCACTCTACCAACCATGGTATGGTAGCCTCAATAAGCAAATCTCTGATCCGTCATATGTTGTACTAAGAAATGTATATAAATTGGGGTAACAAAGAACACAGCAGATAGTAGACACTCACCAGAATTGGGCAAAAACCGTATGAAGGAGATAGAAGTTTGGTACATCATATGTAAGCACGTACATGGTAGATAGGGACAAATGTTGTGGCATCAAATAATATATGGTAGATGGTAGACAGGCCAGTGTTGGGACATCACACAGTAGATGGTAGACAGGGACCAGTGTTGAGGCATCACCAAATTATGAGTGGGTCTATACCAGCTGAGCCCAGCTGCAATCACACGTAAGGGCGCTAGTCTGACCTTATTAACACAGGGTGTCGCTATTATAGAGGAAGAGAATAGGCCTTCTCCTGCCTCAACCTGGCTGTGTCATACGTCACTGTCACACCTGGCACACATATGCTTAACACTCAAGTGATGTACACACACCAAGCCAGGCACGAAGCCAATCAGCGCTCTCCATATTATGTTTGACGAGGTTTGTGTATTGTGTGTGTGCGCGCGCTCACCTATTTCACCTATTTGTGGTTGCAGGGGTCGAGTCGTAGCTCCTGGCCCCGCCTTTTCGCTGGTCGTTACTAGATCCGATCTCTCCATGCTCCAAGAGTTTTATTGTACCTCTTCTTAAAGCTATATATGGATCCTGCCTATTTATGGTGCCCCGTGGCCTGGTGGCAAAAGCTCTTGCTTCACACGGTGAGGGTCAGGGTTCGATTACCGGCGAAGGGGTGGAAACATTGGACGTGTTTCCTTACACCGGTTGTCTATGTTCACCCATCAGTAAAATGGGTACCTGGATGTTAGTGGACTGGTGTGGGTCGCATCCTGGAACAAAACTGACCTAATTTGCCCGAAATGCTCTGCATAACAAGGGGCTTTCTATATAGTAGTATGTCATTGATGTCAGCTAGGCCTGTATACCTTGTACTTGTAGTAAATAAAGATTTTATATTATTATTATTATACTATATCACTCTCCAGATTGTTTCACTTCCTGACAACTCTATGACTGAAGAAATGCTTTCTAACATTCCTGTGAATCATCTGAGTTCTTAACTTCCAGTTGTAAACCCTTGTTGCTGTGTCCCATACCTGAAACATTCTGTCCCCATCCACATTTTCAATACCTATCAGTATTTTATGTTATCTTGTCCTCCCCGTCCCTCCTGTCCTTTAGTGTCATCAGGTTGATTTCCCTTAACCTCTCCTCGTAGGACATGCTCCTCAGCTTCGGGACTAGTCTTGTTAGAACATAAGAATGGAGGAACACTGCAGAAGGCCTACTGGCCCATACAAGGCAGGTCCTTATCAAAACCACCACTACCTAAGAATTTACTCCCGTACTCACGACACCAATCAAATCCAGCCCCTCCCACTCATATATTTGTCCAATCTCTTTTTAAAGCCACCCAAGGTCCTAGCCTCTATCACCCTACTCGGAAGATTGTTCCACGCATCTTTGCACTTTCTCTAATTACTTAAAGTGCTTGACCAGGTATTGGCTCCACACTGGTGCTGCATACTCCAATAGAGGCCTGACGTACACAGTGTACAGTGTCTTAAATGACTCTTTACTCAGGTGTCGAAACACTATTCTTAGGTTTGCTAGGCGCTCATATGCTGCAGCAGTTATCTAGTTGATGTGTGCCTCAGATGTGCTGGGTGTGATACTGATCCCAAGATCATTTTCCCCAAGTGAGCTTTGTAGCCTTTAATTCCCTAGCATGTACTCCGTGTGTGTGTGTGTGTGTGTGTGTGTGTGTGTGTGTGTGTACTCACCTATTTGTGGTTGTAGGGCTCGATTCATAGCTCCTGGCCCCGCCTCCTCACTGATCGCTACTAGGTTCTCTTCCTGCTCCATGAGCTTTATCAAACCTCATCTTAAAACTATGTATGGTTCCTGCCTCCACTACGTCACTAGCCAGACTATTCCACTTCCTGACAACTCTATTACTAAAGAAATACTTCCTAACATCCCTTTGACTCATCTGTGTGTGTGTGTACTCACTTTTGTACTCACCTATTTGTTGTTACAGTGGTCGATTCTTAGATCCTGGCCCTGCCTCTTAACTTGCTACTCTCCAGATTCGCTCCCTCCAAGCCTCGAGGGCCCTATTGTACCTTCTCTTAAAACTATGTATGGAGGCTGCCTCCATCACTTCCTCACTAACATCATTCCACTTTCCGACCACACTGAGGATGAAGAAATACTTCCTAACATCCCTGTGGCTCATGACTCACGAAATCGTAATGACACGATTGCAAACAAACTACGGTACGGGTGGGGATTGAACTTGCGGTCCCTCAAGGAAGGTTCCTTGACGCTGGTGAGGGGCTCTTGATCTAGGGAATTGGATTTGTGCTCCGGTTCCCTGAATTGAGCCTGAATACCTTCCATCCCCTCCACATGTGTTGTATAATCCTACGGGTTTAGCGCTCCCCATGATTATTATAATAATGAACTTGCGGCAAGTGAGTTCTACGACTGGATTGTTACGACACACTTGCCGCGAGTTCAATCCCCCCCGTACCGTGGTTTATCCGTGTGTCCCTGGATTCCCGTTTCTCCCCTCTCAAACACCTTATCCTGTCTACCTTATCAATTCCGCTGAGTATTTTATCATGTCCTCTCTGGATCATCTGTCCTCCAATGTCTTTACATTAAATTCGGTTAGTCTTTTTTTCGTAGCTCTTGCTCTTTAATTTAGAAACAAGACTTTTTGAAGTACTTCTCCACTTTCTTCAGTTTCTTAATTTTTTTTTTTTAGGTGCGGGTTCCATTCTGGTGTTGTATAAAGGGTCCAGAAGATTCCCGAGTCTTTTATTTGCCAGTCGCGCATTGGATGCCTAGGTTATTCGGTTTATGTGAGCCTCTGGCAATATACTGGGCACTATGTTCATTTCTAGGTCTTTCTCTTTGAGTTCAGTCTACAGCCTGTCTCCCTAGTCTATATCCCGTTTCCGGTCTTTTTGCTCCTTCCACAGTCTTAGTGTGTGTATTTGCGGAGGTCAAGACTCAGCTTGTGTGTGTCGGGGGGGGAGGGGAGAAGGGGGGGAAGGGGGGTTCAGTGCATAGTGGTGTCCTAGGCAACACAACTCTCACGCAGACTACTAAAACCTCGGGTATATAAGTCTGTGTCAGAGGATACTCGACCACTAGGCTCTCCTGCCTCAGCCACACACCTCACTCTCCCTCCTCTCACACACTCACTCGTCACCCAACAGGTAAGTAAAAAAAAAATACAACAGGATGTGATCTGTATTTTTTTTAATGCGAACTGGTGATCCAACAGAAGGCCTCAGTCATATAACTCTAGAAGCTGCGGTTATCGGGTCATTATAAATGAATAAGACCCATATCAGTAAATGCTTATCCTGTTTCCTAACTAATAAAACACCAGAATCGGCACGTACGTTACTCCTTAAAACAAATGCATAACCTGGGGAAATCCAGATAAAAAGTGTATTGTCTGATTCTAACATATTGAATGCGTCACTTTCTGCCCAATCTAAGCCGACATTCTTATATTCACATTTTTTAACAATATGGCCGTATCCCACCGAGGCAGGGTGACCTAAAAAGAAAAATTCAAGTTTTTTCTTATTAAATTTAGTAATGTATACAGGAGAAGGGGTTATTAGCCCCTTGCTCCCGGCATTTTAGTCGCCTCTTACGACACGCATGGCTTACGGAGGAAGAATTCTGTTCCACTTCCCCAATTATTATTATATTCATGGGAAGTAATAAACCTGTACGGGGTCACACAACACCTGGGGAATGGGAGGTAATCAAGTTTGATCTTTCCTCCTTTAATAATAACAATAATAAACTTTATTTCTACAAGTACATGTATAAGATGTACAGGCCTAGCTGACATCAATGACATACTACTAGTACTATATAGAAAGCCCCTTGTTATGCAGAGCATTTCGGGCAAAATAAGTAAATTTTGTCCCAGGATGAGAACCACACCAGTCCACTAATACCCAGGTACCTATCTTACTGCAGGTGTTTTAAGGAAAAACGTCCTGATGTTTCCACCCTTATCGGGAATCGACCCGGGGACCTCAGAGTGAGCTGAGTGCGCTAGCTATCGAGCTTCGGGACACCTTTAAAGGGATTATTATAATGTTATCTAAGTACCCAGTAGGTCCTTGAACAGGTGACAGAGATACTTCTAATGATTATAATCATAACCATGATTTTTAAAGAGGTGGACCGGTAAGCCAGCGGAAGGCCTCGGTCAGATGACTGAAAGCTCCAGCTGTGGGTCATCATATGACTAAGACCCGCGTCAACATTTTACCTACCATCCTTGAACCGGTCCTTGACCCCTACCCCGCCCACTCTTAAAATAAATTTTTATGATATGCATTGTATAATATAGATCTTGAACTAAACCATACCACGGGTGGGGTCTGGAGTTATGAGACCCTCTGACCGCGGGTTCGAACCCCACCCGTGGTATGGTTTGTTTGCAATCGTGTCATTACGATTTCGTGAGTCATGTTAGATCTTGAACTAGATTAGAAAAAAAAAGACTTAAGAATTCTGGTTGTGAAAAATGTAAACCCAAGACAAGAGTACGTAAATGATCGATACAAAGTTAATAAACGTTTTGGCTTCATACTTAGAAATAAATGTAATATTAATCCCTATGCATACTTCAACTCCATACATCGTAATTCCTCCTTTACACTATCCTGCTCAGTGCTAGACATAAATTGTGATGGTGAACATAATGAGAAGGAACACGTAGAATTATGGGGATAATACAGTGATAGTGTAGCTGATGAGCTTCATACAGTGATAGTGTAGCTGATGAGCTTCATACAGTGATAGTGTAGCTGATGAGCTTCATACTGTGAGTGTAGCTGATGAGCTTCATACTGTGATAGTGTAGCTGATGAGCTTCATACTGTGATAGTGTAGCTGATGAGCTTCATACTGTGATAGTGTAGCTGATGAGCTTCATACTGTGATAGTGTAGCTGATGAGCTTCATACTGTGATAGTGTAGCTGATGAGCTTCATACTGTGATAGTGTAGCTGATGAGCTTCATACTGTGATAGTGTAGCTGATGAGCTTCATACTGTGATAGTGTAGCTGATGAGCTTCATACTGTGATAGTGTAGCTGATGAGCTTCATACTGTGATAGTGTAGCTGATGAGCTTCATACTGTGATAGTGTAGCTGATGAGCTTCATACTGTGATAGTGTAGCTGATGAGCTTCATACTGTGATAGTGTAGCTGATGAGCTTCATACTGTGATAGTGTAGCTGATGAGCTTCATACTGTGATAGTGTAGCTGATGAGCTTCATACTGTGATAGTGTAGCTGATGAGCTTCATACTGTGATAGTGTAGCTGATGAGCTTCATACTGTGATAGTGTAGCTGATGAGCTTCATACTGTGATAGTGTAGCTGATGAGCTTCATACTGTGAGTGTAGCTGATGAGCTTCATACTGTGATATTGTAGCTGATGAGCTTCATACTGTGATAGTGTAGCTGATGAGCTTCTACTGTGATATGTAGCTGATGAGCTTCATACTGTAGATGAGCTTATACTGTGATAGTGTAGCTGATGAGCTTCTACTGTGAGTGTACTGATGAGCTCATACTGTGATATGTACTGATGGCTTCAACTGTATAGTGTAGCTGATGAGCTTCATCTGTGATAGTGAGCTGATGAGCTTCATCTGAAGTGTAGCTGATGAGTTCATACTGTGATATAGTGATGAGCTTCAACTGTGATAGTGTAGCTATGGCTTCATACGTGATGTATGATGCTTCATTGTGATATGTGCTGATGAGCTTCATATGTGATAGTAGCTGATGAGCTTCACTGTGAGTAGCTGATGAGCTTCACTGTGATAGTAGCTGATGAGCTATACTGTATTAGTGATGAGCTTCTATGTGATATTAGCTGATGAGCTTCATACTGTGATGTAGCTGATGAGCTTCATATGGAGTGCTGATGACTCATACGTAGTTATGATGGTCAACGTGTGCGATACAACTTTTATATGTGTGATGAGCTTATCTGAGTGTAGCTGATGACTTACTGTGATGAGTGATGAGTCATATGTGATTGCTGAGGCTTCATTGTGATATGTATGATATCTATGTAGGTAGCTGATGACTTCATTGTGAATGTAGTGATACTCATACTGTATAGTGGGATGACTTCATGGATTGTGCTGATGAGCTCATCGGAGTTAGTGATGCTTCATAGGATATGATGACATCTGGATGTGCTGATACTTTATGATATTGTGTGATATGGAAGTGAGCGATGGCTTCATCGGATAGTGTATGTGATCAGAGTGTACTGATACTTCTACGTGATAGTACGTAGCTTATTGATATTGTGATGACTTTATGAAGTGTGCTATGTATCTGGGTGTATGATGCTTCATCTGGAATGTGCGAGAGCTTCTCGAAGTGTGCTGATAGCTTCTGATATGTGCTGAGCTCTACTGGAGTAGCATGAGCTCATACGTGAGGTGTGATGCTCACGTGATAGTGTGATGACTTATACGTGAGTGTAGCTGATGAGCCATATGATTTGATGACTTCACTGTGATGTAGTGAATAGTGAGTGTGCTGATGACTTCACTGGATAGTGTAGCTGATATCTTGGAGTGTACTATGCTTCTGATATTGCTGATGACTTCTCGATAGTGCTGATGAGCTTCTGAGTGTGCTGATGGCTCATTTGATATGTAGTGATGATTCTAGTATGCTGTGCTTCATCTGGATGGAGATTAATGATGAGCTGATGGCTATTGGATATGGTGTGCTCATCTGATTGCATACTTCATACTGGATAGTAGTGATGGCTATCTGGATAGTGTATGCTTCTCTGATAGTGTACTGATACTCATACTGGATAGTAGCTGATTTGATGAGTTAGTGGCTGATGACTATACTGGATGTGCTGTGACCATACTGTGTGTAGCTGATGAGCTCAACGGATGTAGTGATGAGCTCATACTGTAGTGTGATGGTCATACGTGAGTGTGTGATGACTTATATGTGATATGTGCTGATGAGCTATCTGTGAGTGTATGTGAGCTTCACGTGAGTGTAGCGAGGCTTCATACGATATGATATATTCATACTGGAGTGTAGCTGATGAGCTCATACGGATAGTGGTATGCTTGTGTGTGAGCTGATGACTTGGTAGTGTTGATGAGCTATACTGGTGTAGCTGATGAGCTATACGTGATGTAGTATACTTATATGATGTAGCTGATGAGCTATATGGATAGGTGTACTGTAGTGATGAGCTTCATACTGTGAGTGTAGCTGATGAGCTTCATACTGTGATAGTGTAGCTGATGAGCTTCATACTGTGATAGTGTAGCTGATGAGCTTCATACTGTGATAGTGTAGCTGATGAGCTTCATACTGTGATAGTGTAGCTGATGAGCTTCATACTGTGATAGTGTAGCTGATGAGCTTCATACTGTGATAGTGTAGCTGATGAGCTTCATACTGTGATAGTGTAGCTGATGAGCTTCATACTGTGATAGTGTAGCTGATGAGCTTCATACTGTGATAGTGTAGCTGATGAGCTTCATACTGTGATAGTGTAGCTGATGAGCTTCATACTGTGATATTGTAGCTGATGAGCTTCATACTGTGATAGTGTAGCTGATGAGCTTCATACTGTGAGTGTAGCTGATGAGCTTCATACTGTGATAGTGTAGCTGATGAGCTTCATACTGTGATAGTGTAGCTGATGAGCTTCATACTGTGATAGTGTAGCTGATGAGCTTCATACTGTGATAGTGTAGCTGATGAGCTTCATACGTGAAGTGTAGCTGATGAGCTCATACTTAGTGTAGCTGATGAGCTTCATACTGTGATAGTGTAGCTGATGAGCTTCATACTGATAGTGTAGCTGATGAGCTTCATACTGTGATAGTGTAGCTGATGAGCTTCATACTGTGATAGTGTAGCTGATGAGCTTCATACTGTGATAGTGTAGCTGATGAGCTTATACATAGCTGTGATAGTGTAGCTGATGAGCTTCATACTGTGATATGTAGCTGATGAGCTTCATACTGTGATAGTGTAGCTGATGAGCTTCATACTGTGATAGTGTAGCTGATGAGCTTCATACTGTGATAGTGTAGCTGATGAGCTTCATACTGTGATAGTGTAGCTGATGAGCTTCATACTGTGAGTGTCTATGATGAGCTACATACTGTGATAGTGTAGCTGATGAGCTTCATACTGTGATAGTGTAGCTGATGAGCTTCATACTGTGATAGTGTAGCTGATGAGCTTCATACTGTGATAGTGTAGCTGATGAGCTTCATACTGTGATAGTGTAGCTGATGAGCTTCATACTGTGATAGTAGCTGATAGTTTACTGTGAGTGTAGTGAAGCTTCATACTGTGATAGTGTAGCTGATGAGCTTCATACTGTGATAGTGTAGCTGATGAGCTTCATACTGTGATGTAGCTGATGAGCTTCATACTGTGATAGTGTAGCTGATGAGCTTCATACAGTGATAGTGTAGCTGATGAGCTTCATACTGTGATAGTGTAGCTGATGAGCTTCATACTGTGATAGTGTAGCTGATGAGCTTCATACGTGATAGTGTAGCTGATGAGCTTCATACTGTGATAGTGTAGCTGATGAGCTTCATACTGTGATAGTGTAGCTGATGAGCTTCATACTGTGATAGTGTAGCTGATGAGCTTCATACTGTGATAGTGTAGCTGATGAGCTTCATACTGTGATAGTGTAGCTGATGAGCTTCATACTGATAGTGTAGCTGATGAGCTTCATACTGTGTAGTGTAGCTGATGAGCTTCATACTGTGATAGTGTAGCTGATGAGCTTCATACTGTGATAGTGTAGCTGATGAGCTTCATATACTGATGAGATATGTGTGTGTAGCTGATGAGCTTCATACTGTGATAGTGTAGCTGATGAACTTCATACTGTGATAGTGTAGCTGATGAGCTTCATACTGTGATAGTGTAGCTGATGAGCTTCATACTGTGATAGTGTAGCTGATGAGCTTCATACTGTGATAGTGTGCTGATGAGCTTCATACTGTGATAGTGTAGCTGATGAGCTTCATACTGTGATAGTGTAGCTGATGAGCTTCATACTGTGATAGTGTAGCTGATGAGCTTCATACTGTGATAGTGTAGCTGATGAGCTTCATACTGTGATAGTGTAGCTGATGAGCTTCATACTGTGATAGTGTAGCTGATGGGCTTCATACAGTGATAGTGTAGCTGATGAACTTCATACTGTGATAGTGTAGCTGATGAGCTTCATACTGTGATAGTGTAGCTGATGAGCTTCATACTGTGATAGTGTAGCTGATGAGCTTCATACTGTGATAGTGTAGCTGATGAGCTTCATACTGTGATAGTGTAGCTGATGAGCTTCATACTGTGAGTGTAGCTGATGAGCTTCATACTGTGATAGTGTAGCTGATGAGCTTCATACTCTGTGATAGTGTAGCTGGTGAGCTTCATACTGTGATAGTGTAGCTGATGAGCTTCATACTGTGAGTGTAGCTGATGAGCTTCATACTGTGATAGTGTAGCTGATGAGCTTCATACTGTGAGTGTAGCTGATGAGCTTCATACTGTGATAGTGTAGCTGGTGAGCTTCATACTGTGATAGTGTAGCTGATGAGCTTCATACTCTGTGATAGTGTAGCTGGTGAGCTTCATAGTAATAGCGTAGGTGGTGAGCTCCATACAGTAACAGTGTTGCTAGTGATGGTTCCGGGTATCATCCCTTAGCTTGAAGTCCTGGTCAGTCAGACTGTTAGTGCTTGCAAATTGACTGCTACATATTGCAGGAATCTATCAAGTTCTTTCTTGCCTACAAGGATTTCTCAAGTAATTACCTTTATACTTGAAGACAGGGCCTTGAAAATTATTATAATTATATATATATAGGTAAACACTATTCCCGTAGGGGTTGCTTGGGGTGCTTATACACCAGGAGGAGGTGGATTCCTTTCATTCTTAAGACCGTATTTTGTATCAAAAAATATAAATAATGTGCTGCATATACGGCACTGCTCTGTATATAGAGTGCATATTTTTCTATAGTACTGAATCCTGTTAGTTACATTACTTTATTATGCACCCCATACGTTGTCTGTGGGTGGTATTAAAAAAAAATACAGAGGCACATAATGGGTCCAGAGACTAGATCGCAAAAGTTTTGATAGCTAAGCAAGTTTGTGGTAATGAACTATTTACATGTTTATGCAGACATGAATACAGTCACAAAAATATTACAGTGTAGCTTAAATATGCAGTTTTGTATTATTTACATTGTCTTATATTTAGCAAGGCATAGCTGAATTTAAACAAGTTTAATTGATTATGAGTTATTTACAATAGACAAAATCAGGTTTTTTTTTAAATGGCTGGTAATAATCCACTGTGGATAAAATACTGACATATTTTGAACATTTGTGAGGAATTTATCTCCTAATTCATTAGTTTATCGCATTCCAGCACATAATTACACAGACTGTGACAGATCTGCTAACATTGTATAGCGTCCTCTTAGAAAATCTCTTGTGGAATTGGAGCACAATGACTGGATGTTATGACACTCAGTTAATAAAGTTGTCGTATTATATTTTGAAGGTTTTTGCTTTTCATCCTATAATTTACCTTGTAGATGTGACTTGTACATTCGTCTGTGTCAGCAGGTATGCAGGGGGGTGTGGGCGTGGTGATGGTGGTGGGCGTGCTGGTGGGTGCTGCTACAGCTTGTTTTATCACCAACTGTCCTCCGGGTGGCAAGAGGTCTGGACATACAACACAACTTGCACACTTTCGCACAGTGAGTATGCACCTCCTCCTTGGTTGCCATTCAGCTAGTATAATTTGTCATAAATGCTTTTTACATTTCTGGTGATTATTATAAATTATGGAGAGGAGCTTTATTATTCTTATTCTCTTCTCGCACTAACATTTGATGACACTGACAGTGTACATCGTGTGGTCCCGGGCTGCGGGGGCGCTGCATGGGGCCAGAGATCTGCTGTGGTCCTGGGCTAGGTTGTTTCCTGGGCACCCGTGAGGCTAGGATGTGTCGCTCCGAGAACCTGGTTCCTCTCACCTGCACCAACACTGACCTCAACACCTGTGGCAGGATGAGGGAAGGACGATGTGCTGCCTCAGGAATCTGCTGCACAGAAAGTAGGAATCTGACGTCATTGTATATCTTACCTCCACGGAAAATAGGAATCTGAGGCTCTAGTACACATTACAGCTACATAAAGTAGGAATCTCATTTTTTAAGATACCTTACATTCACAGAAAACAGGAATCTGACGTATTAGTACACCTTACACCTACAGAAAGTAGAAATCTGACGTACTAATTTGCCTTACATTCACAGAAAGTAGGAATGACTTACTAGTATACCTTACATCCACAGAAAATAGGAATCTGAAGTACTAGTACGTCTAACATCCACAGGAAATAAGAATCTGCCGTCCTGGTACACTTAACTTCAACATAAAGTATGATACTACCATCCTGCTACACTACATTCATCCGAAATGCTATACATCCCGTGGGCCTTGAGATTATTGTATGTTTTTTTTTTTTTACAGTAATTTTGAAATAAGATTTGCATTATATAGGAATTAATGTCCTGGTACATAAAATATAAATCTTCCGTCATGGTACAAATATTTTTGCTATAACTCAAGAGTAGAGAATAAATAGGAAGGGCGTCTGTCTCGCGCTCAGTAGACGGAGGATCAAGCCTCCACCACGTCTCTCGCTAAATGACCCACATGGGTTTAGCGCTCAACATGAATGAATGAATTAAAGCTTAAGTCAATATCAGTTTATCTGGTCTTCTGAAAAACATTCTCCCTAGTTTATAGTTGTTTGCAGGGAGTGATTTGCACAGCTCTAGTTATCGATTCCTGGCCAACAGGGCCTGATCATGCCTACTCTTTATAAAACTGGAATAATGTGTGTGTACTCCACAGTGAAGTGTGAGTTTGACAGCAGCTGCTTGATGGAGGGTCGAGAGGGAAGTGTGGAGGAGCAACCCATCGAGAGACAACGTCTTGCCCTCCTGCCCAGCTTGTCTGACATACAATGGAACCTGTGAGCCTCTTCCTGACTGCTGCTTCAGCTCCATATTCCGTCCTCAGTGACAAGCGGAGCCTGTCTTTCCTCAAACCACCTTCACATACACTGCCCATCATCATCGCCTATACTATCTGCATCACCAACACATCCTCGTGATGGCATCTAGGGATGTGTAAGGCAAAACTGATGGAATTCAAATGTATCTTCCTCTTGTATGTCCAGAATTATTGCTGAAATACAAATACATATGATTGTGTAAGTCGATCTTGTAATATTTACAGGCAGCGATAAACTAAGGTATCAAACTCTTGAATATCGTGGATAATTCAGAGAGATGGATCTTTCTGTTGATGATGGAAAACATTTTTTCCTCTTACGAATGCTCTTTCTTTGACACTCGCCTATGAGTGCCAGTGCACTAAGAAATAAAAGGTACCATATTTATTCTCGTTGTTTCCTTATATCATTGTTTTCTTGCAATCAATATTTCCTTCAAGGTAACCCTTGATGTTAATGAAGGGCTCTTCGTCCATGGAATTGGAGCTACCCTCCTCTGGATCAAGCACGATTACCTCCCGGTTCCCAGGCGCTCAATGAACCCCTACGTGTTCATGGTCCTAAGCCCTTAGGGAATTTTTAGTTATTACAGTCATTGATATACAGTATACAAATTAAATAACTTCAATTGTGATGCTGGTTGGTAGCAACCTCTGCCCATTCCCACTTTCAATACGGTCACTAGTTCCACTGGCTGTTTGTAAGACTCTAAGACTTCAGTAAATCGAATAACAGAGATCGAATAACACTGTCACATTCAACAGAGCAAGTGTGAACCAAAGGGATATGCTCTGTCTCATTCGGGTAGTCATGACCAAACTGAGCTACAATTCCACAGGTTCTACCTTTGTAAGGAGAATAAAATGTGGTTTAAAACAAGGTCTATTTTTTTATTAAGTACTGGAAATCGAACAGCCTTCCATAGATAAGTTTACCAAGGAAATAAATGACTTGCTAAGACGGTAATTCTGAATTTTCAGAAATTTAATGAAGAGCTGTTTTAAATTCTAGTATGCATTGTACTTTATTATTCTTAAGTCAATAACATCGTTAAGTAATAATGGATACACTTATTGATCAGCCATTTTTGTATTCATATCTAAATGACTGCATGAACTCAGATTAACTATTTAGTTGCAGTATATTAAACGTGCCAGTAATGGATATCACGCCAGAAACATAATTTATTTATATATCACATCTCAGCACTGGGTGAGACACTCTCTGACATTATACGGATAACGACAAAATTCAAACATTCGTATATAATGATCAGACCATAAGTGGTAATTTTTGACACGTTTAGTAAAAAAATTATTATACCAAATTAACACCCACAGTGGTGCTTTATCAAGAACTTTATAAAACATCACTATAGGTGATAAAGCCCCACTGTGGGTGATAGTTCCACTATGGATGATAAAGCCCCACTGTGTGTGATAGTTCCACTGTGGATGATAAAGCCCCACTGTGGGTGATAGTTCCACTGTGGATGATAAAGCCCCACTGTGGGTGATAGTTCCACTGTGGATGATAAAGCCCCACTGTGGGTGATAGTTCCACTATGGATGATAAAGCCCCACTGTGGATGATAAAGCCCCACTGTGGGTGATAGTTCCACTGTGGATGATAAAGCCCCACTGTGGGTGATAGTTCCACTGTGGATGATGAACCCCGCTGTGGATGATAATGGGTGATGTTCCCTGTGGATGATACACTGTGGGTGATAGTTCCACTGTGGATGATGAACCCCGCTGTGGATGATAAAGCCCCACTGTGGGTGATAGTTCCGCTGTGGGTGCTAAAGCAACCTAATTAATAGAGCCCAACTGATGATGAAACCTCGAATAATAAAGTTTGATTCTGCTAAGTGCCTTTGAAATTATCCAAATTTAAACATTAAATATATATTACAGAGCTAGAGCATCTGCAGGAGTAAGAAGCTACACACAACATTACAAAAGATAAAACAAGAGAACCAAGCGAGTGCTAGATCTCCTAGTCTTATAGAACAACTATAAGAAGGTTAGCACTAACTTAGTCGCTAATCCATCACGGGTTTAGCGCTTCACCATGAATACAATAATGATACTTTATGAGTGGGCTTAGTAGCTACGCTTGTGAGCTCAGGGATTATACTCAATAGAGCTTGTGAGCTCACAAGTGCCATTCAGCTTTTGGCCTAAGGAAGGGGAGGGCAGCTCCAGTTCCTTGGGGTAAAGGCTTCCTTCACTCATATGAATATACCGCTTGCTTTTAATTCAATAATAATAATAACAAAAACAACAATAATAAAAACCAATAATAATAATAAAAACAATAATAATTCAGCAGCATCAGGGCGCAGCAACAACCAAAGGGACCAGAATGTTTCCCTGGCAGTGCAAGACCTATGGGCACCAGAATGTTTCCCTGGCAGTGCAAGACCTATGGGCACCAGAATGTTTCCCTGGCAGTGCAAACCTAGGGCACCAATGCTGGCAGTGAGACCTGGGCACAGAATCCCTGCAGTAAGACCTAGCATCTCCTTCACTGCAGCAAATAGGTACTTCGGTGTTAGCCGACTGTTGAAGGTGGCATCTTGGGGAAGGGTTCATATATCTTAGCTGAGACTGCGATTAAGAATAAGCTGAGGTAAGATAACAGCTCATAATCTGTATATGAGCTCTTAATCTTCAAATAAGCTGAGATAGGATAACAGCTCTTAGTCTGTAAATGAGCTAAGTTGTGATAACAGCTTTTAGTCTATTGAACTGAAACAGGATAACGCCTCTTAGTTTCTAAATTTAATGGTGGAAAAAAAATTATCTTATTTTTACACGTGTTGGTATTTTTCCAGCGAATCTACACCGGGAGCTTACCTTACTATTTGGACCAGTCTTTGGAATATACTATGTAACGATCCCTTGTCTTAAATAGTGACAATCTAGCTGGGGTAGGCTAGGGGATGCTTAACTACTTAAAGGGATAGCATTTGAGTAAGTTGAGTTCTCTTTCCTCACCATCAACACACCACCTAAAACATAACATATATTAATCTGTATTTGACTTCTGAAAACAGTAGATTGTGTCCCTAATGATCCTTACATTCACTTCCTCTTAAACACATCATTAAAAAACAGTTCAGCTAAAGAAGATATGAATGTATTCTACAAAATCTATTACTGTGCATGCATGATAAATTTACAAAACTTTGATACCCAGTTTTAAACATAGGCATGCATATATTCCACAGTCTACGCCTAATTTCAGTCAAAACCTATATAATTTGTACAGCTTTCTTGTTTTCTACATCAATAAACTTTTTTTAGATCCTCAATTGATTGTTTTGATATGTTTATGTACTATATGTAAAATTTATATCTTATATTTATAAGCTTCAGTTTTAAACTGCTTTAGAATCTTTCTTTATGCTGCACTAGCTTAAATTGTACTTATAGATACATAGCTATTATTAATTACAATATTCTGTACCGATTATAATAATGGTATACAATACCGAATAAAATATATGTGCGTGTTTACAAACAAATATAAACTGGTCTCAAATCCACATAGAGACAACAAAACACATGAGTACTGTTATACAGTACAGTATTCATCTCTTTTATCGTTTCTATGTGTTAGTTTGTGCCACTGTGTATAATACAATGTACAAAGTAAAAATTAAAAGATAGTTTTCTTTAATCGTGATTTTTGACTCTTTTGTTTGAGCTGAGTTTGTGGCGAGATTGTTACTTCTTTCTTTACATGTTTCACAGGCACACCATCCTCGTCCTCACTCTTCTTGTCTGAGAAACCACTGTCCTTACCTCCATCATCAAGAGAGACTACCGAGCCTTCGCTTATGTCATTGTCATTCTCTTTCTTGGCCAAGTCTTCATCTGACTCGTCTTCCTCATTGATGGGAGAAATCATGCGGTCACTGTCAGTGTTGACGGGGGGGGTTTGCTCACTTGTTAGTGTGGAGTTTTTTGGATGAGAATCTCCCGAATCGTCTTCGTCTTGTTTCAGGGCTGGCTCCGGGAGACTCGCCGGGACTTCCAGATGAGATGGCGTTGGCTCTGATGACTGCTGCAGGGCTGAGGGGCTTAGTGGCAGGGAGCTGCCGCTGCACGACAAGTTCGGTGTTCGCCGCCGCAGACTCTCTGAACGCATCGACCGACTTCGTCGACTCTTCTTTCCTTTCACCAGACGAAGCAAAAACTGTTAAAGACATGAGTTCAGCATTACACACTGACACCTTTAAAATAAAATAAATGATAAATAAATGCATAACAAGATGAGCTAAACTCGGTTAGGTCATAAAGCTGCTAGATGAAAACAATATTTAAGCTATTCTTGGGGCAAAACATGAAAGGCATCTTAGGGGTTTTAGATATGAGGTGTGTGCCAAGTCTCTCGGATAACTCTTGTAAAGGAGTCCTAGCACTTGTTTATACGATCACTTTTTTTATATAGCACAGCTGTAAGCTGTGGTGCTCATAATAAAGGATTTTTATTTAATCATCGGTAGTGTGAGGCTGTATTGATGCAGATCACAGTTCACTCAATACCTGGCCACTCTCAGTGTTCACATAGTGACGGACATGAAGAGGACCCTAGTGGAGGTAAGTCACACTGACTTCATCGGGTTATCCAATAACACCAGTGTGCCTCCAGTATTGTTTTAAAATTTAATATATGTTATGTAATACGTACCAATAAAAAAAAAATATTACTATTTACAGGAGGCCTGGTCACGGACCGGGCCGCGGGGGCGTTGACCCCTGGAATTCTCTCCAGGTAGAATCCAGTGTGCCGTGGTATTTGTGGTAACTGGAGCAATTTACGACCAGTGAATTACGAATCCCCATTTAAATAATGAATTGGTGATAAAATAGGTTTATTCCAGTGAGAGGAAGAGTAACTGCAATTCGTAGGATTAAAAGTCCTTCATCAGCATAACCTTACAAAAAACATACATGATGATAATAGTATTGGGAGTGAATATTATAGTAGTGAGAGTAAATTAGCCTTAGTTGTATTGGTAGTGAGTATCCGAGTACTAACACCGAGGTAGACGACGCAGAGAGCCCTGGCGAGAGCCACCACCTTCGCCAGCAGGTGCTTGTCGCTGCTCCACTCCTCCTGCAGAGGAGCCATCAACTCCGGTATCTCGTACGCCTTTAATTCAACAAAGTACATTTATATTACTAATTCAGCGTCTTGATTCTCCATGCCTGCGTATATTCATATATTATTATTATTATTATTATTATTAAAAATATAAAATTTAAATATATTTTCTTTCAAGTGATTTCTGTACATTTAAAACCACAAATATACGACTTTTTATTATGCTATATTACATATCCACTAATAACCATGGTTTATCATATCGTACATTATTTTTGCCAACCTCAAAATGTGATATGGCATCATAATATTAGTTGTCGTCTTTATTTGGTTTTCTCAGTACTTTCTGTAGCCATTTTTCGTTGTCTGAATATCAGGAAGCGCAAGACTTACCCCGTATATGATTTATGGTTTGTGATGAACTGTAGCAAGGAAATATAGTTAGCCTCTGTTCCCACTATGTAACTACTATATAGAAGAGGTTAGCAGCATACTGCTGATTTATCCAATTTTGCTAAATAAAAAAAGGGCTTACCTTTGCCCACTTTTGACAGTAGGCTTGGAAGGACTCGGCGTAGGGACGCACTCGCGGCTGCACCATTTGTCTGGCGTAGTTTACCTGTGGGAGACTGGAAGTGAGGGTCCTGTGGGTGACATGGGGTGAGGGCCCTAGGATGACCTCGGATGGGGGCCCTGTGTGACCTTGGGTGAAGGTGCTGGGGTGAGGGTCCTAGGGTGACCTAGGGATGAGGGCCCTGGGTGAAGGTCCTATGGGTGACCTGGGGTGACCCCTTGTTCATTCCCAACCACACAATATAAAAGGAGTTTCTCATACATAAGAACACATAACGAAGAAAGCAGTTACTAGTGAGAGACTGCCCCAAAATAGGTGGATATATTCAAAAGTTTATTAACCTAAAAAGACCAAGTTTTCAGAGAGGCGGTTTAATGCACAGTGATTGAGAATGTTCATTAAACTCATTAACCTTATTATTATTATTATTATTATTATTATTATCACGGTGAAGTGATAAATCCGCTGTGGTCAACCAGCGCCTGTGGACTGGGAGTAATTAGGGTTTATTCTTGAAAGGGTAGCTCTAATTCCTTGGATCGAGAGCCCTCAGCATCAAGGCTCCCTACACCGTTTGAGACTTGTGTTAGTTTATGCTGCCAAGGTTTCCATGCAAAAGTATGAGATATTAGGTTTTAGGTATTGTAAGATAATTAGCTTATATATAATTTACAGCCTAACAGCTGTTATCCTACATCAGTCCATTTACAGCCTAATGGTTGTTATACTAATTCAGCTCATTTACAGCCTAAAAGCTGTTATACTACTTCAGTTCATTTTAAAGCCCAATCACATGTAAGGTATATTATCTATGTAAGATTTATTGCTTATGTAAAGTATACCTATATTACCCCTAATCCTGAGATGCCACTCACAACAGTGGACTAACACCCAGGTGAATATTCTAGCCGAGCAGGAACAGCTGAGCAGTTCTCCGTAGCCTTCATCCACCAACGACTGAGCCCGGGTACTGTGGGTGTCAGCTTCGAGAAACCTTTATCAAACATGAAGGGGATATATAGAGTGGTTGTTTATATATATACGCATATATGGTTAAAACCTCTAGCCTACGCAGTGAGATCTACTAACACAAAATATGCTACCCTAACTAAGGAACACTAATCTTCTTCCCTACTTCCCAGAATTTATCATGCTGTAGATAAATTCTATGCCGCAGAATTCGTTATATCACAGAAAAACTTACTATGCCACAGGAGAACCTGATGGAGTTCTTCCTCATGAGACGGAGTTCTTTCTTGACACGGTGGTACATGGCTGCCCGCAGCCTCTCCTCTGCTGTCTTGGTGTGGAGGCGTGTGTTGTAAGACTGTCCTGATGAAACATGCAAGTTGGTGGTGATATTTACGAGCAGAAGCAGGATGGATGGTGTGGGAGGAATCACTGCCTCCAAGGGCAGTACAAGGTGGACAGCTGATATTAATAAGCAGGCAAAGTTGGGAGTTAATGTTACCTCGGGGACATATAAGAATTATTGCACTCTCTTCATGCAAAGCTCCAAAGATGTCAAGAAAAGACACGCTACAGAATAAGCTTTTATAAGAAAAATTCTTCGCTCTGTGTAGAGCCTTATCAAGTTAAAGCGCTACACAGAGGTAAACATTGTCTCAATAAAAGCTTGCTCTTCTGCTTTTCTTCATTAGTGTTGGCAGTATGACACTTGGATCCAACTTACTGATGATGGTGAGATAATCAAGTTCTGTACGTAAACATCCAGAACATGCAACTTAATTTCTACAAATTAATACCTAATAGTGACTAATTCGTAACCAAACGAAACAGATGAAACTTTTATAAAAACTTTTCTTTCAGTGAGACAACGAAATTAAAAAAAATCAGGTCACTTAGTAACAAGCAATGTGGCAGTTCATCATGCAAGCATGAGTTGATTAAATGAGCCAAGGAGGCACAATTGTTTGTATGAGTTGGGGTTCATAATAAAGCAAACTGCGTATGTAGAACATTTCAGCTTTGAAAATTCTGGAGTGCAGGCGCTATATGAGGACGAAATTGAGAGGGAGAGACGAAGTCAGGAAAACATGTACTGAGTTGGAGTCGTAGAGACTATAGTAATGTATAAGCAGCGAGGCATTAATAGCGTGTGACAGTGCCCAAGTAAACACACTCAGATATAACAACCTGTTTCACAACGGATTGTTTTTAAGTATAAACGTTATCAGGCCTCACTCTTCTATACGCTTTTCCTGTTCATTAATATAAATTTTATATTGACGATTAAATACTTAATACTGTATGAAAATTAAACAGTGAACACTATACTTATAAAATTCTATTACAAGAACCAAGCACTTACTCAGAAAAAAATTCTTTCTAGAACGTCCTTGAGCCGGATACTCACACGGGAAATCCTCAAACCAGACACCCACTTGGGGGTCGAGGGCAAGCCAGTTATTTGCCCTAGAGGTCTTTTTTTTTTTGCCAAATACTCACCCTGGGGGTCATTCTTGAGCAAGCGTTGTGAACCTGAGGAGGCGTCTGAGGGATAGTCGTCCCATTCTTCAGTGTCGTCATCGTCGTCGTCATTGCTGGCCACACCACGACCTGGGCCCTCGGCTATGCCGTCTTCACGAGCACGGACTGAAGCTCGCTTCTGCAACGATCATAAGGTAGTATGTGGAGGCTAAATATAAGGAAACGTAGTTATGTACGTATATACACCAATGAAAGGTAGTTATGCGCATACATACAAGCACTGCAGGTAGTTATGTGCGTACATACACTTTATGACATGTATTTATGTTCACATGTACTGAATGGTCGTTGTGCATATACATACACGTATGACAATGTAGTTAAGTATGTACATACAATTGTTGAAAGGTAACGTAGTTACATGCACATACTGGAGGCAAGGGAGTTATGTACGAAGAGCCACGTGCTGTAGGTAAGGTGCCTTGCACGTACATGCACGTAACAAGAGCTCCTTAAACAGGTAAAAAGTGTTGCAGCAATCGGAAGCACATCCGTTCTGACCAGGCCTCTAGCTGGTACTTCCGGTGGCTGGTAGTGTGCCTAGTCTACTATGGTCGTGGTTGTTGGTAGTGTGATATTATACTTTTGGTAAGGAGTTTCTTTTCGACATTTCTCCAGCGTTTCATCCATCATTGTGAATGGTACGGACTGTAATGGAACTAACTGGCAGTTCACTCTCACAACAACTCAAGGTTGTTAATGAACTTCTCGTGTGTTATCCTGGTCAACACACTTCTTGATACTTTGAATCGTGAATCTCTATTTATGTACTCACCTAATTGTGGTTGCAGGGGTAGAGACTCAGCTCTTGGCCCTCGCCTCTTCACTGTCCGCTACTGGGTACCTTCTCTCCCTGCTCCATGAGCTTTATCATACCTCGTCTTAAAGCTATGTATGGTTCCTGCCTCCACTACATCACTTGCTAGACTATTCCACTTCCTGACTACTCTATGACTGAAGAAATACTTCCTAACATCCCTTTGACTCATCTGAGTCTTCAACTTCCAATTGTGCCCCCTTGTTTCTGTGTCCCCTCTCTGGAACATCCTGCCACTATCTACCTTGTCAATTCCCCGCAGTATTTTGTATGTCGTTATCATGTCTCCTCTGACCCTCCTGTCCTCCAGTGTTGCCAGACCGATTTCCCTTAACCTTTCGTTGTAGGACATTCCCCTTAGATCTGGAACTAACCTTGTCGCAAACCTTTGGACTTTCTCTAATTTCTTGACGTGCTTGACCAGGTATGGGTTCCAAACTGGTGCTGCATAGTCTAGTATGTGTGTGTGTGTGTGTGTACTCACCTAATTGTGGTTGCAGGGGTCGAGACTCAGCTCCTGGCCCCGCCTCTTCACTGATCGCTACTGGGTCCCTTCTCTCCCTGCTCCATGAGTTTTATCATACCTCGTCTTAAAGCTATGTATGGTTCCTGCCTCCACTACATCACTTGCTAGACTATTCCACTTCCTGACTACTCTATGGCTGAAGAAATATTTCTTAACATCCCTTTGACTGATCTGAGTCTTCAACTTCCAATTGTGCCCCCTTGTTTCTGTTTCTGTGTCCCCTCTCTGGAACATCCTGTCTCTATCTATCTTGTCTATTCCCCGCAGTATTTTGTATGTCGTTATCATGTCTCCCCTAACCCTCCTGTCCTCCAGTGTTGTCAGGCCGATTTCCCTTAACCTTTCGTCGTAGGACATTCCCCTTAGTTCTGGAACTAACCTTGTCGCAAACCTTTGCACTTTCTCTAATTTTTTGACGTGCTTGACCAGGTATGAGTTCCAAACTGGTGCTGCATACTCTAGCCTGACGTACACGGTGTACAGTGTATTAAACGATTCCTTACTAAGGTATCGGAACGCTAGTCTCAGGTTTGCCAGCCACCCGTATGCTGCAAGTTATCTGGTTGATGTGTGCTTCCGGAGACGTACTTGGTGTTATACTCACCCCAAGATCTTTCTCCTTGAGCGAGGTTTCCAGTCTTTGGCCACCTAGCCTATACTCTGTCTGCGGTCTTTTTTGCCTTTCCCCGATGTTCATGACTTTGCATTTGGCGGGGTTAAATTCAAGAAGCCAGCTGCTGGACCATGTGTGTTAGTTACTATTTTGTCCTAGGCACATGTCGATTAGACACTAGGCCTGTTGTATGTGTGTGTGTGTGTGTGTACTCACCTAATTGTACTCACCTAATTGTGGTTGCAGGGGTCAGACTCAGCTCCTGGCCCCGCCTCTTCGCTGTCGCTACTGGTCTCTGCTCTCCTGCTCCATGAGCTCTATCAACCTGTCTTAAAACTATGTATGGTTCCTGCCTCCACTATATCCTTTCTAGCTATTCCACTTCCTGACTACTCTTGGCTGAAGAAATGCTTCCTAACATCCCTTTGACTCATCTGAGTCTTCAGCTTCCAGTTATGTCCCCTTGTTTCTGTGTTCCCTCTCTGGAACATCCTGTCCCTGTCTACCTTGTCGATTCCCGCAGTATTTTGTATGTCGTTATCATGTCTCCCTGACCCTTCTTTCCTCCAGTGTTGTCAGGCCTATTTCCCTAACCTTTCTTCATAGGACAGATCCCTGAGTTGGGAACTAGCCTTGTGCAAACCTTTGCACTTTCTCTAGTTTCTTACGTGCTTGACCAGGTGTGGGTTCCAGACTGGTGCTGCATATTCTAGTATGGGCCTGACGTATATGGTGTACAGTGTCTTGAACGATTCCTTGTTAGGTAACGGAACGCTAATCTTAGGTTTGCCAGCGCCCATATGCTGCCGCAGTTATCTGGTTGATGTGTGCCTCGGAGATGTCTTGGTTATACTCACCCCAAGGTCTTTCTCTTTGCCGAGGTTTGTAGCCTTGCCACCTAGCTGTACTCTGTCAGCGGTCTTCTTTGTCCTTCCCGATCTTCATGACTTTGCATTTGGTGGGTTGAATTCAGAGCCAGTTGCTAGACCAGCTGTCAGCTGTCCAGGTCTGTTTGAAATCCTGCTTGGTCCTCTCCGATGTGATTCTCCTCATTAATTTCACATCATCTGCAACAGAGACACTTCTGAGTCTATCCCATCCGTCATGTCGTTACATATACCAAGAATAACATGGTCCTAGGACTGACCCTGCGGACCCCTCGTCACAGGCGCCCACTGTGATACCTCACACGCACCATGACCTCGTTGTTGCCTCCTGTGAGGTATTCCTGATCCATTCCAGTGCTTTTCCTTATACGTGCTTGTTCTTCCAACTTCTTTACTAATCTCATGTGAGGAACTGTGTCGAAGGCCTTCCTGCAGTCCAGAAAATGCAATCAACCCACCCTTCTCTCTCTTGCCTTACCTCTGTGTGTGTGTGTGTGTGTGTGTGTGTGTGTAAGGAAACACTTCGAAATGTTTCCGCTCCGCCGGGAATTGAACGTGTGTGTACTCACCTAGTTGCTCACTTAGTTGTGGTTGCAGGGGTCGAGTCATAGCTCCTGGCCCCGCCTCTTCACTGGCCGCTACTGGGTCACTCTCCCTGCGCCATGAGCTTTATCATACCTCTTCTCAAAGCTATGTATGGAACCTGCCTCCACTACATCGCTTCGTGTGTGTGTGTGTGTGTGTGTGTGTGTGTGTGCGTGCGTGCGTGCGTGCGTGCGTGCGTGCGGGCGGGCACACTTAACTACATCATACGGGTGGTGGTGTATTAACTTTCAGAGATATCTCATGACTTGAGTCTTAATTATGACTCAGTGCTAAGTAGCCACTGGTATACCCGTCTCAGGGATTCACCTAACTTGAAAACAGTGAATCACATTGTAACCTATTTCTACAGTACACACCTCTCTTGTTTTTTTTTTTTTTTTTTTTTTTGGGGGGGGGCCACCCTAACTTGGTAGGAAACGGCCAATGTGTTTATAAAAATAAAAATAACACCTCTTGCTGTATATATATATATATATATATATATATATATATATATATATATATATATATATATATATATATATTATTATATATATATATATATATATATATATATATAAGTAAGTAAGTAAGTTTATTCAGGTATACACAAATACATTTACATACATTATCATACATAGCAGCATATGTGTAGAGAACCTAGGATAACCCAAAAAAGTCAGACAGAGTGACTTATTTCCATTGGGGTCCTTTATATATATATATATATATATATATATATATATATTTTTTTTTTATACTGTATACGGATTCAGTGACTTGCATTCATATTTTTTTCAATGCTGGTCACTGTCAAGTCTTCCTTAATGCATAAGAACTCATGTATACTAGTCACCCACTCATAAAAGAATGGGTCACTTACTTTTAATTTAATGACTACAGTTTAAAAAGACGTCTTACTTTAGTGCTGGCGTTAAAATATTCAAACGCGATTCTGATGGGCTTAATGAGGAGGGTGATGATGGTGGCCAGAATGTCTTGCACACGCAGAAGATAGGTATCTATGAGAGTGATGTACTGGTCTAGTTTGGCCAGGAAGGTCTCTCTCAGCCACATGAGGCGCACTCCCCACGCGTCCCACCACTGTAAATACACACGCTAGTTAAAGAACACCATTATTATTATTATTATATAATATATTACTACTACTACTACGGGGAGGCACTGAACCCGTTGCGGACATAGAGAACCTGGACAAAAGGAGTTAATCAGATTTCCTATTAGCATAATTTCGCCCTCTCTATTTAATGTTCATGTAAAGTACTCGTTTACTTTATCCCCATGGTATCTCTTTATTATATCTGATTTCATGTAGTAGTTTTAGTTTATTTATTTGTGTTTCACGCAGCTTATTTATTTAGAAACCATACCACGGGTGGGGTTAGAACCCGCGATCAGTCTCAAAATTTCTGGAGTTTTGAGACTGATCGCGGGTTCTAACCCCACCCGTGGTATGGTTTGTTTGCAATCTTGTCATTACGATTTCGTGAGTCATGATTTATTTAGCTTATTTATTTGTATGGGTATAATCACTGACCAGTCTCTACGGTATACTTATAACAGCTAGGCTACTGATAGTAAGATAATACAAGGACCCTGATGGAAGTAAGTCACTTTGATTCTTTTGAGTTATCCTAGGTAATTTACACGTATGTTACTATGTAAATTAATTGTAATCACTCAAAACTAGTTTAATTGTATTTATGTGTAATTGTACCAAGAAAACTTACTTTACCCCGGAGGGTTAATAACCAAGGATAACCCAAGATTATTAACCACAGAGTTAATGACTCATGATTATTAACTCTAGGAGGTTAATAACCCATTTCGGGCATATAAAGGGTTGATAACCTAGGATTACCCAAGATTATTAACTCCAGGGGGTTAATAACCCAGGATAACTCTAAATTAATTATTATTAAAATCGATTATCTACTATGAACCAAACTTTTTTTTATTCAAAGCTCACTCATAATTTTGAAAGAAACGTTTTGATGACATTTCGGTCTCTCTATAAAGTAGCTATTTGATAATGGTCCAATACCGAAACATCGTCTGAAGTTTGTTCTGTAAATTGCGGGCGAGTATTGAATTGTTCTACTTATGGTATTGTGATTTATTTCAGTATTTTCATTTTTTATTACTCTAATACTACATTACTTATGAGCCACGAGGAGTTACGTAGTTGAGAATGTGTTGGTAAGTGAAGTGTCTTTATCCAGTATCCATATTACGTATAGCTTTAACACTAAGTGTTGGTAGTCGTATTTGCAGTGTTTAGAATGTGGCTTCTTCACAGTTGAATATGATTACGTGGGTTAGCGTGAGACACGTTCTGGGAAGCACACACCCAGATGAGATGGACGTGTCCAAGAATACTACAGCTGAGATTAATAAGCATTTACATGTTTCTTACGAAGCCGAAGAGATATGGAGCTTAAGTAAGGTTAATACTACAGAGCTGTCATTTCTGATGTTGTTGTTAAATCACTGCCAACCTGTCTTGAATGGATGTAGTTGGAAACAAATTGCCATCCTGTCTTGGACAGTCGTAGTTGTCAATAAACTGCCATCCTGTCTTGGACAGTCGTAGTTGTCAATAAACTGCCATTCTGTCTTGGAGTCGTAGTTGTCAATAAACTGCCATCCTGTCTTGGACAGTCGCAGTTAGTCAATAAACTGCAATCCTGCCTTGAATTCATGTAGCTGCTAACACTGCTCTCCTGTCTTGACCGGTTGTAGTTCTTGACCATCTACAATCCTGCCATACTTGTCTAGCTTCTGAGACAAGCGTGCAATAATTGACACTCTTGGAGATAAGAGCATTTATGGATGATAGAATCAGCTACAATTAGGTCCTTTTCAAAGAGTCTCTCTCCGCTAAGCAACTTATATTCCACTGTGCCCTGGTGAGAGGCGGTATTATTATATTATAATAATGGGGAAGCGCTAAAGGCGTAAGGGCCATAAGTGCCTGGGGAATGGTAGTGGGAATCAGGTTTGATCCGAAGGGGAGGGTAGTTCAAATACCTTGGATCAAGAGACCTTATGCCGTGCTGCCATGAGTCCTACTGGCTCTCTCTTCGTGGTATTTAGTTTAATACCTTTATTATGCAGTTAGTTTTTAGTTGTGCCGCCTTAGTGGCTAGTTTATTGCCATGCTCATCCTGTGAGCGGTAGCGCAAGAAAAAACAGCATTATAGAAGTCACAGTGGGTGTTTGTTAGACCCCACTGAACATTGTTACATTATTAGAAAGACATATTAGTCATTTCCTATTTTATAATTACTTCATATAGTTGATGTACACAATGTTTATTAAGCACCTCATAGCGGACTTGTGGGCGGTAGTTAAAAGATTACAGAGGCACATAATAGGCCAAGGGGTTGGGCACCAGTGTTATGGTAAGTAAGCAAGTCACAGTGGTAATGAACATATTTATGTCTAGTTACAATCGCAATGAGTTCTTTATACAGATATGAATTCATGAACAAAATCATTACAATGTAGTTTATATATTTTTTAACTATTTATACTATTTTAGTAGGATATTGTTGAATTTAGACAAGTTTAAGTTGTTATGAGTTATTTACAATTTGCAAAGTCAGGGTATTTTTCCAGAATGGTTGGCAATACCACCGTGGATAAAATATTTTGTCATTTCTTGAACATTTCTGAGTGACTTGTCTCTGAATTCGTTAACTTTTTCGCATTCCAGCACATAATGATGAAGGGTGTGACAATAGGCCTTCTGACAAAGTTCACATTTAGTTATGTCTACAGAAGCTGGTGATTTAGCCTCCCAGAGATATTTGTAGCCCAGCTGGTGTCGGGCGGCAGTGACATGCAAGTGTATGTTGATATTGTTGGATGCACCATAGACATGTGGCTCCTCCTGCATGGTAGAATGATAATAGATTGACGGACCGGTGTTAATCTCCCTCAGTCTCAAGTCACTTACGTTCATTTAAAATTATTTTCGTATTATTGTGTTCAAACTCATGGTGCCAGTAGAGGAAATATGAGAACAATGTTATAAACAGTCGCCGTGAGACTCATTGCTAGTGGAACTAGATATAATAGTACTGATAATAATATGAGATAGCTGTCAATATATGATATATCGCTGACTGGAAGCCTCCACTTCTAACCCAAAATACATACCGTCTAACAATTTAGCGAGAAACTATTCCTTTTATTTATTTTCACTGGTAGTCACCTCTCAGCAAGACTGTTCTCATATAATACCTTAAACCACTATTCAGCCCACATCAGTGACAAGTTGTTCCCATATGTATAAAATAATTTTGTATAGAACTCTAAATAAGTATACAAATTAGCTGGGTTTATCTTCCTGACTAATATTATCTGCGCCTAGATACTTATCAGGAACAAGTTGTCATGTTTCCTGTTGGGTATATAGGGCAGGGATAATACAAAAAATACAATAATGAAAGCGAATACAAATGAGTAAATCAAAATGGATCAATACAACAGATATTCACTTATGCTTAAATGGGTGTAATACACTTAGATAAATACCATAAGTTGGGGAGTATTACTAGAGGGCAGGAATACTAGCAAGTAATATCTAACTATTCCACTCCAGCCCACCCAGGCCGCAGCCTCTCACCGATTCTAGGCTCCTTTTTACTACCTCATATACAAGCCTGTAACTCCCACCCATAAGTTTCCGTTTAGTAAAATAGTTCCACGAGGAGGAGGAGGTCTACATATCGAAACCATGCTGTCCCTTAGAGGCTCCAACTCCTGCAAAAACTCCCGGATGTCAAAACAATTAACACTTCAGGTTAGCCTATACTCCCCTATCTCCCAGACAGATATTAGAGGTGGGCCAACAACCAGACACAGGATAAGAGATTGACACTTGTGGACACAAACAGATCTTGGAGAGTCTCAAGATATCACAATGAGATGGTCAGTGAGGTAGTAGGCATGCCTTACTACAAGCCTCGTATTTAGTCTGTTGCACGGAATTGGATTAAAAAAAAAAAAGATATCTTCCTCCTGGCTACCAAACAGGTTATCTCCTACCTGTACCGAATTTATTAAACGCAAGAGTAGTTGACCTATATGATTTTCAGCTATCTTAACAATTTGTTATCTTAATTCTCAACAATTAGTCTAATTTGTTGCTATCTACACTTATTTGCTGGTATCTTAATTTCCCAGTATCTACACTAATTACTGGTATCTTAATTCCCTATCTAAACTACTTTACTCCTGTCATGACTAATGTCCTGTTATTACGGATATCATAATCACAATATAATAAAAAATCGAAGATAATTAACCGCAGTTTTACACTGTATCCATAAGTCATTGGGTGCAAGCCAATAAAGATTTTTACAAAAGGGGAAAGTTCCCACTTTTTAGACAGAAAATTGGCTTTCCTAAATTCTTAGGCACTTGGGCGAATCAAACCTTGTCACAACGTTAAGGACACCCAGTGTTAGGATGGAGGGGTATATGAAGGATCAAACTTACATTTCTCTAAATCTATAGAAAAAATTAGGTAAATTAAAATATTAATTTAAAACTAATCTTCCACTCGGATTATTAATCTATCATTCTAAATGCTTTTATTTTATTTTTATGATTAAGTCACTACTAGCCTTACCACTACCACCACTCTTTTTCCTTCCTCTCTTGGTCCCGTCCCAGTCCTGCTCGCCTGTATATACTGGCTTTCTCTCTCTTTTGTGTTAGGTAAGCCATATAACATAACATTTTTTAAATGGGGTGGACCGGTAAGCTAGCGGAAGGCCTCGGTCAGATGATCAAAAGCTCCAGCTGTGGACGACCCTCGTCAGGCACACTTGTCCTGTTTCCTGACAAACCTACCTAACCTAATCTCTTGTGTCAGTGTGACTTTGTTAATGGTCGAAGTTGGACCGAAACGTCGTGGTAAGTTTCTCCTATGTGCGGATTATTTGTGTATAATTAAGTCTTCTCTTTGTTCAGTTACATTGATTAATTCATTACGACTTTTAGTCAAATTACTGGTAAATCATGTTAAATATATTCTGAGTGGATTCAGTATGTTATGAGATACATCTTATGACCTACAAGTTTTGACTGTTTAGGCGCAAATTTGAAATTTTATTGTAATTGTTAAAAATCTCCCATTCCCAAGAGGCTGTATGATCCCTACAGGTTGAAAGCTTCCCATCAATGAAATAATCTACCTCGTAAATAAAATAGTTTAAACACATATATTGTTGCTTATAACATTTGATAACGACCTGGTAGGGAAAAGAGGACCGATAATTCCTCAAAAGACTTGCTGAATCACCAAATGAGATTAAATCTTAATATTCATGCCAAAATTATCACGTGCAATAAATGATAGTGTGGCATCACCCACCAAGGCTTATGCCTTGGTCATGTTCTTTTGCTTAATGTGCACTGATATCTGTGATTATTAGCACTTTGGCCATGTTAATACCTGTTTTATGTCACAACACCTGTATAGTGCCACTACACCTGTATAGTGCCACTACACCTGTATAGTGCCACTACACCTGTATAGTGCCACTACACCTGTATAGTGCCACTACACCTGTATAGTGCCACTACACCTGTATAGTGCCACTACACCTGTATAGTGCCACTACACCTGTATAGTGCCACTACACCTGTATAGTGCCACTACACCTGTATAGTGCCACTACACCTGTATAGTGCCACTACACCTGTATAGTGCCACTACACCTGTATAGTGTCCACTACACCTGTATAGTGCCACTACACCTGTATAGTGCCACTACACCTGTATAGTCCACTACACCTGTATAGTGCCACTCACCTGTATAGTGCCACTACACCTGTATAGTGCCACTACACCTGTATAGTGCCACTACACCTGTATAGTGCCACTACACCTGTATAGTGCCACTACACCTGTATAGTGCCACTACACCTGTATAGTGCCACTACACCTGTATAGTGCCACTACACCTGTATAGTGCCACTACACCTGTATAGTGCCACTACACCTGTATAGTGCCACTACACCTGTATAGTGCCACTACACCTGTATAGTGCCACTACACCTGTATAGTGTCACTACACCTGTATAGTGCCACTACACCTGTATAGTGCCACTACACCTGTATAGTGCCACTACACCTGTATAGTGTCACTACACCTGTATAGTGCCACTACACCTGTATAGTGCCACTACACCTGTATAGTGCCACTACACCTGTATAGTGTCACAACACCTGCATAGTGGCACAACACCTGTATAGTGCCACTACACCTGCAGTCCTCAACACGTGAAGTGTCTCTAACTGCTCATGAGTGCACTAACACCATGTAAGTGCCACTACACCTGTATAGTGCCACTACACCTGTATAGTGTCACAACACCTGCATAGTGGCACAACACCTGTATAGTGCCACTACACCTGCAGTCCTCAACACAGGAAGTTCGTCTCTAATGCTGCTCATCTGAGAGCATTCTTAACAGCCGAATTTACAATTCATTTTTCAACGCCCAGGTTTATGTTAATTAAGACCCAGGTGAGCCGGGACAGCAAGTGTAAGGGAAACCTGCCCACATGTGTCTAATCCAAGTGCCTTCCAGAGGACACAAGCTCCAAGGGTCAATATTTTTTTGAGTGGACCCTAGTTGGAAGTTGTGTAATTTACATGATGTAGTGGAGGCTAGCATCTCCTGAAGACCTGAATGAATGAAATTTCGACTTGAATTCTTCATACTAGATTACAAGTGAGAAACTGTTAATGAGGAGTGAGCTATCACACTGTTATGAAAAATGGGCTTTTAGATAAATGATAATCCTACATGACTGCCTGGCTTGTCGATTTTTTTTTTTGTTGCGTATTTAAAAGACAAGGAAATAAATGTATTTAGTAGTGGGTGTGTCAACAGATGGTTCTGTGAACCATCTGTTGAATCAGAGATGGGGAACAAAGTAACCATTGTTGCGTCTGGAAAGTAAGTTTCTCAGTAAATGTAAAAAAAAAATGAGGAAAATGTAACTTGCTTAACCAAAAAGTGGTGCGGTCTAGTTCTTAACCCATTATGTGCTTCTGTAATCTTGTAACTACTGCCCACAGGATGGGTATGGGGTTCATAATAAATCTATCAAACTAATCTGGTATGGTAGTACCATACCAGAGTTGAGATGTCTTAAGAGATCAATATGCCGTAAATATTATGCAGAAAATAAGTAAAGGAATTAGAATATGTGATATGAAAGGAATAAGAGACTGTAGGAGATGTCGCATGAAGAGTCTGAAGGAGCGTTTGAAGGAGGTTTAAGAGGTTGGTGCTTGAGCATCCAGCATGCACGGGTAAGCGTGTTAAATCTGAGTGGAAACAAGTGGATGAAAAAGACATACAAAACAACGAAATACTTTATTATAACGTTTCGCTGAAAGGGTTTTATCTCGTTGAGTAAAACGTCGTTATAATAGATGCTTACGCTGTTTTGTCTTTCTGTATCCACTTGTTGGCTCACAGCCTCTTCTACCTACTTGAAGACAAACAAGTGCTTGTCCAGATTTTACTTATTGGAGTGTGAGTAATGTAACCGTTCAGCACTCTCAATAAAAATGTATACACATATACTAACACAAGTGCTAAACCTAACTACAAAAAAAAAATCAAACTAATCACACAAGCAAAAAATCCCACCAGATTAAAGTAACCGCATAAAGTTAAAATTTAATAAAAAAAAAAATCCAAAAATTTGTCAATGTTCCTACAGGTACCTCAGTAATTTTAAATATTTCCGACTTAATGGAAAATGCCAAATCTGTGTACATAATTAAAATTATGTTCACTACTGAGATGATACAATCCATCTGCTAACATAACTATGATTCCAGATGAGATATGCTTGATACAATGGCCCCACATTATCAAACACTGAAACTTGCAAAATTAATGTACAGCAATTTACAAAACTGATAAATTCCAAGAACTGTGAATGATGAATCGTGGTTTAATCCAAATATATAACAGAAAAAATAATTATATTAAAACTTCCTGTGTAAATTCATTAATTTGTGCGTCTCACACTAGGGTACTTCTCATTTAATATTCAAATTGCCTTGATTTACTTTTTTAGTCAGAATTCATCATTTTTGAAGCAAGACCATAAAGTTTAGAACTAATGCCAGGCCACATAAAAACTACCCCACATAACATGTCAGGTGGTTTCTGATTTAAATTTATCGAAAAATTTCAGGTGCTGAAGTGGAAAATATCAGTGAAAACTTAAAAATAGAATTTTCAAGACCTGTCCTAGGTGACACCACCACAAATTCTATCATCCATAGTCCACTAGAAAAGCATCACAAAAGTTAATGTTACTTTAACTTACCCCCACAAGTATTTCTGCTTTCAAGTGAATTACTTCACGTGATACTGAGACTACACACCCAAGTAACACCTCGTACAAGAAAAGTGTGGCAGGTCAAGCAACAAGGCCATGCAAGAAGCACCATTAAGACAAAGTAGGTTCATGAATAAGACGCATGTGCAACATCTGGGTATCTTTATTTTTCTAGGACGCACTTCAAACCAAACCCACTTCTAGCAGACCTCTCCTGGGTTTGTGCGCCTACTACAGTATAATACTTCCGCTGCATCGCTTCTCTACTTCCACCTTACTAGGCTTACTTACTGATAAATCCCCAGGTGGAGGAAACGTCTCTCAAATAAAGATATCCAGGTGTTGCACAAGTGCCTTTTTCACCAGTGTCGGTATAAAACCTTTGTTGTGATAATACAAAGTAGGTTACAAGTCAAGGAAGTGTGAGTGACCACTACATTGCTACATAACATGCACAATATAAATAGCACACGTGTTACACTTACATCAACTTGCAATATATAATGAAGCTTGCCTGTATTTACCATAATACATGTGGCAGTCTCACCATTGCTTTGAAAAATGTCGAAACTGGAATTTTACAAAATACTTTAAAATATTTTTTTAACAGCTGTAAAGTTAATCATCTCTTATAATTTAGCAAATATATTTAACGTAGGCTACAGAGATCAACGGAACATTTTTAAATTTAAGCCAACCGCATTTTGAGTTACTTAATGAAGTTATTGTAAAAAGAAAGGAAAAGAATATTGAGGGTGTAGATATTTTAGAGTATTGTACCTTAATTATTACCTTAGGGTTTCGTGGAATTTTCTTTGCGGTTATGAAAAGACATAACTGAAAAAGCGTATGTTTTATTTATATAATTAACATTTGCTAATAACATGTAATGACCTATGAATCATAAGAAACTTCAAAAGCAGTATACATACTAGTCTGTGGTTAAGAAAATAACAGGACAAACTGCCCAAATTTCTCGACTACTTAGGCCTCATATTGCACAAGTTTTAAATTATTTTAGTCGCTCAATAAAGCTTCGTCAATCAAATATTTTTTTTGTAAATTTTAAAACACTAACTGGGGAATAAACTGCAATGAAAAAAAAATATAAGCTCAAATGTTGCTATAATTAAAGTTGTTCATTGCCCTGAAGTCTTTACCTAATGGGTCAGTTAACAAGACCGAACCACACTTGCTAACAAAAATCCCAGTGACGTCGTGTATGTATACAAGACAGGGGTTAGCACTACACACAACTACATGCCAATATCATTGACGTGCCACACACACATACAAGACAGCACTGAAGCTACGGGCTAGTCCTCCCCTCAACTCTCATTACTTCTTCTTGCCGCTACTGAGCAGTCTGTTTTCCCCAAGCCTGCTCATGTATGGCGTAAGAGAGGGCAGGACCCGAGTGTTTATCTGTCCACTAACCCACTCCAGCCTCTGTTGTGCGAAGTCCAGTAGGCGTACAAGCAGGGAGTCAGTGTGGTCCAGCATGGAGAGCATCAGTCCTGGCCACGGCAGGTTGTGTGCGAAGGTCCACCACCACACCAACACCATCTACGTAAATAAATCACCATTTTAAATATACTATACACAATTCTTAAAGCTTAATTTAGGAGAAAAAAATATTAATTGCATAAGTATGTGACATCAATCTCTTTATTTACCACTTATGATAACAGAAGAGGGGTGTCTTAAAGTACTGGGACATTTGTCAAGAAAAAGGTGTATACAGTAAACACTAATATGTCTAAAAATATATTATCACCCGAAGTTAAAAATAACTTGTATCAATTAAATCCATTTAATTACTCTCATCAAAAGAGTTAACATTATCAGAGGTCCCTAAAGGAATTTGATTATAAAAGCAATGACTGACCAAATGGACACATTTGAATGTGAAGAGTGTCAGGTGTTAGCAACATGTCACAAGACACAGAGAAGCACCAGCACCAGCACCAGCACCAGCACCAGCACCAGCACCAGCACCAGCACCAGCACCAGCACCAGCAAGCAGGTGGCTGTGGGTTCTAGCCTTAAGTATTGTATAGTGGTGAAGGTAAGAGCACGGTTCCCAGTCTTCCCTTCAAATGCCTACCCCTACACTCATTACTGCTGATCATCTCGGCAATTTCGTGGACTACGAACTAAATATCCCACATGAACTATTGCATAAACTAATTTTGCTTCTATTCAGTCGTGTTCAGTGTCACTTATAAGGTTTACAAGTAGGAAGTTTTCACAGCATATTTTTCCTTCCTACTCCCCTCTCTGCATTTAAACCCATTATTATACACAAAGTTCATTTATCCTGTTTTTCGGTCCAAATGTCTTTTAAAATAATACTTATGAATCATTACATGTATCTAAAATAAACAATTTCATGTAGGGTCGCTCAGTAAAAAATAAATATAAGAATAATTACTTCCGAGGCTAGATAAATAACATTTTTATATAACATTTAGCAAGCATTAATTCTTTATAATATAATGATGGGGAATGCAAAAGCAATCATTAAGATATTGCCTATGTCAAGCATTTAAATGTACAGAAGTAGGGTAACAGCTTCTAGGTGGAAAAAAATGGAACTTTGAGAAAAAAGTGAAGAAATGTATGATGCTTTGTGTTAACCTCATAGAAGACGATGAACCAGCCTAGTATGGCGACTTGCTTTAGTGAGATGTAGCGAGGCTTGACAACAGTGAAGGCCTCCTTCACAACAGGTTGCGAAGCCACCCATTTCACAGTTCTTAGTTCTGCCAGGGCCAACTTCTGGCCTTGTTGCTGCTGTTGGCCTTGTGGTCTTGCCTGTGCATCTGCCATTGTCTTGCACACACTGCAAAAGCAAGACATGGTCAAGGAATGAAGATGGCTAGAACAACGTCCAGCATATGTATTGCACACCATTATTGTTTAAGATACATAAAAAAATTGACAAAGGCAGCGTATTTCTAAAATATATTTTACTGCCTCGTCGAATTTATAGCCACAGATGATTTATCATTTTTTTCAAAGTGTTATAACTTGTATGAAAATTCATATCTGATTCCTTCTAAGAAACAGTTTATGTGTAATTGTTACACACACACACACACATATATACATACATACATACATACACCCATTCATCCTATTGTGGGTAGGTGCTGAAATCGCCTTACCTGCCTGACCCTTGCCAATCTTTTAAATACTGATATACAAATTATAAGATTACTATTATTATTTTCATGGGGAAGCGCTAAGCACGTTAGCATCATATAGTTCCTGGGATATGATGGTAAATAGGCTCAATCGATGGGAAAGGTAACAGTTATTATCACCTATACATCACCAGTCAAGTGTACTTTAATACAAAAAAAAAAGACCTACCATATATACACTGAACCACACACGCCTCTCGGTGTATGCACACTTACCTGTGATGAAAGTCGTTAAAGGCTGCTTGATATATGTCCGGCCTCAACAAAGCGTAGACAGTAAACTATTGGGACAATTCTTCAATAGCTGTACACTAAGAAATTCTCGCTAGTATCCCGCGAACACCAGGAATGAGCCCTTGACAACCAGACACCCAAAGCATTTATATCAGATGCTTATCAGCGCCCTCGTGTTCTTAACCAACAATTGTCCAAAGATTAATCACATAGCTACTACTATCTGTCTTTTACAGCAAGGGTAGTATAATAAATTACTTATATCGGCAGTTTTTTTTATAGTCAAATAAATTAGTTCGAGTATATAAGGAATGCGGTGTAATAGGTCATTATGGCAGCACTTCACCTGTACACTAGTACGAATACTTTAAGCCCTGAAAAGGGTCTTTAAGTACAGTATATACACCAAGGCATACACCTGTATATACCTGCCTTAAATTGTCTAAAAGCTGCATTATATTTTAGGTCTTTTTTTTTTTTACATAAAAAACTATGTAGTTTATATGCAAAGTAGGGAGTGCCTTCTGCTTACAATACTACTATATTTAACATTACTATATTTGGCTACAATACATTAGCCTAGTTACACTATACAGGTATCATTAGTAAAATTCAAGGTATATTAATTACAACACTAAAGCCTGCTATACTTATAAAGTCACTCCAAACAAGGAACTAAATTGAATCAAATCAAAAGCATCAGACAATAATGTCATGGTCAACCATTCAGACTGTGAACCCTTGGCGATAACAAGTCGAGTTCATGAGGTATCTTGGGCAAAATTCTCTTCCTCTGTTATGTAATTGGTATGCTTATTACATTACAGGCATATGCCAGTCATGAAAATACTCACGGGAATAGCTAAAGTACTATTACCGGTACTAGAGTTTTTCAGTAAATGGTTAATAATAAACTCGCTTTATTTAGGAAAAACGGAAGCCATACTATCTGGCTCAAAACGGTAAACTTTAAAGTGCAAAGAATTGTTAGGTACAGGACTGAGGAAAATGTGAATTGATGGTGATGTGTAATAAAAAAAAGATAAATGAAAGGATAAAGTTCCTTTACAGACAAGCACGATGCCTACCTGCAGCAAGACCTTATGTCTAGCTCTTATAAAACGTCAGACTAAAAATTACACGAAAAAAAGTTAGATTCATCCTGGACGTAGGTCCAACAGAATATGTAGGTCAGGATAAATAACAAAGTGAAAACACTTAAAAAATAACAAAGTGTATAGGAGAAGTCGGTAGGTGTAAAATTAAACTATGTGAATATATAACAAAAGGACCCCGGTGAAAATAAGTAACTTTGACTTTATTGGATACCCTAGGTTTAGTTCTACATAATTTACTATATAAAACCACTCCATAAGTTTCAAATTCAGAGGCCTAAATAAAAACTTGGTGCATTTCTTATATAACTGGTAAATCAAGAACTCAATGGTTATAATCATAACCATAATTTTGAAAGGGGTGGACCGGTAAGCCAGTGGAAGACCTCGGTTAGATGACCAAAAGCTCCAGCTGCGGGTCATCACATGACTAGGACCCGCGTCAGGAAACACTTGCCGTTTCCTGACAAACATTATACCTACCTACCTTCTTTATATGACTGGTAACTGACTCATCGTATTCTCGCTATTCGCTTTTTTACCCGTTTCAAGATAGTTTTAAGTGAAATAGTCTGCTAATAATGCTAGTAGTATATGGTTTATTAAAAGTTGAGCCTGACTTGATAACATAAACACACAGCCCAGGAACGGATTTTATAAGGAGGCAATATTTACATATTTTTGAGCTACGCATCATTGGTTTGAAAATTATCTGATCTGGATGATAATGAAGAGTTATTCAAGTATTTCATTATAAAATTTACACCTTCCACAGTTTATTTAAATAAGTACTATTCAGCTAAGGACAGGTTCTGCTAATATAACGTATATGTAATTTCCATACATTTCAACATTAGGTTATAATTTATTACGGTATATTATGAACATAAGATTTAGAATTATAAAATATATTAGCTTCAGTATATCGGTAATGAGCTTAATGCTGCCCTACGCTATATGGAAGAATAGTAATTAAGTTTTGTAAGAGTAATCACCTGTTTGTATCTACAAGAACAGACCTATCCTCGTGGTACTAAAATATTCTTTATCTACTTGCCTGTCCTATTATCAGTATTTTTTTTTTTTAGACCTGGAGTCCACTGTGTAACTCTTGAACTTTGTCCATCTAATCCACTTATATATATATATATAGTATGTATATATATATATATATATATATATATATATATATATATATATATATATATATATATATATATATATATTATATTGTAACCACGAACGAGTGGTATTGATCAATAACTACACTGCACTAGCCAGGGTCGAACCCATGATGCTTTGGCCCGCCTCATGGTGAGCGAAAACACATGTGTGGACTAGAGCTTCATGTGTTTTCGCTCACCATGAGGCGGGCCAAAGCATGATGGTCTGACCCCTGTCTAGTGCAGTGAGTTATTGATATATATATATATATATATATATATATATATATATATATATATATATATATATATATATATATATATATATATAATATATATATATGTATATATACACCTAATTCATGTTGTAAATAGTTTTTCTCAGCATCTCCCCATCCATAAATTTGAAAGCTATTATATAGTTAGCCAGTGTAGCATATGCATTTTTCACAATTTCAGTTATATGATCTGGTGACAATTTTGTATTAACTGCTATAACCCTTTCTTTGTATAATCCCGTTTTTTTACACAACCTATATTACTTATGGTTTGATTTAGCTTTCTCTCATTTCTGTTACATAACATTTATTAACTATAAATTCCATCATCCATCTATCAATCAATCTGTTCAGTGTATCCAAGTCATTTTGTGAAGATTTGCAGTAATTTTTATTATTTATTTTGCACAAGATTTTACATAATCTGCAAACAAATTCGTGTAGTTTGTTATACCTTGTTACTTCAATTATATAATTAAAATCGTTATAGGAGCAAATACAGATCCTTGTGGCACCCCGCTGGTAATATTTTTTCCACAAGAACATTTTTCCTTATCACGATTCGCATTTTTCTCAATATCTGATCCATTTTAATCATGGCTAAAATATTGAAATGCACCTATTCATTCACACCAGACTCGAAGCTCTGCAATGCTTATATTGAGATAATTACCAAAGAAATGGTATATAAAAACCTCATGCAGCAGTGCATGTAGTCTTTCACTTGTTCCGAAGACTTGAAATAGGAAGTTGTAACGAAATCTAATCAAATTACATTATTATTAAATTTTGCTAAAATGATAACTTTTACCAATATTATTTAAACAATTTTGGTAACTGTACTGATATTGTTAATAAATCAATCAAAAATCGAATCTCAGCCTTAGATAAAATACCTTATCCATTAAATATTTATATATTTACTTTTATTGAACACATTCTTTTACTTTTTGCATATTTTAGTCATTTTTATTAGGTACGGAAAAGTATACCCACTTGTGGGTCTTACCTGAGAGTATTCGTTCGTTCGGAAAAGTATTTTAATATAACTAAAATGGTTATAAATATAACCATAATTTTTAAAGGGGTGGACCGGTAAGCCAGCGGAAGGCCTCGGTCATATGACCAAAAGCTCCAACGGCGGGTCATCATCTGACTAAGACCCGCGTCAGGAAACACCTGTTGTTTCCTGACGAACCTTACCTAACCTACGGAAAAGTTGAGAGTACGTACTATCACAAGTCAAAGTTCGCTCGCACATATTTTATACACTATGTACCTATGTGCCGGCGTGGGGCTCTTGATTCAAGGAACTGCACTTCTCCTTCCCTTCTTTGAGTCGATCCTAATTACCTCCATTCATCAGGTGCTGTATGACTCCTACGGCTTTTGTGCTTCCCACTGATTAAAATATATGAACATTGTAGCACTATGCAGGCTCGAGCACCTTTCAGCCCAACCAAACATATTACAGGAAACAAAATAAGTCAAATATATTACCTCCTTACAAAAGAAACACCTTAAGTAGTGTAAAAATCTGATGATGGAAGAGCGGAGTTAGCAGTAGCAAGACCAGCGATAGACTGACAAGGCGACGGCAGGGCAGACTGAAGTTGATGCCAGTGTCACCTTTGTACTCACGAGGCAGTGATAGGGCAGAGTCAAGGGAGACTCATATTGATGTAAGAGTCACCTTTGTACTCAAGAGGCAGTGATAGGGCAGTCAAGGGAGACTCATATTGATGTAAGAGTCACCTTTGCTCCGGCAACTGTAACCACTGTGCCGACCCACTCATTGAGTGAACCTCCTTTAGTTAGTATGGTTTAAGGCCTATTGATTGCATGTTCACTTATCCAGTAAGTAAGTTTATTCAGGGATACACATAGTTACATAGATTATCATACATAGCAGCATATGTGTAGAGAACCTAGGATAACCAAAAAAAGTCTAAGTGACTTATTTCCACTGACATCAATAATGCTTTTTGTCTCTAAAATAGTAAACTAGTGTATACACAGAAATTGTTATCTCACTCAATTAGTTGCATTGCTACAATTAATAAATTATTATGTTCAACTTATATTCAAATTTTACAACTTAGATACACAATTATACTTATTTTATAAATTGTCAACCATAATTTTTTACCATGTAGTCTACAAATAATTAATCTTAAGAATGCCCGCAATGCACAGCATATTAGGGGCTTTTGGCATGTACATATCATTTATACCTATGTGTCATTGTATCATGTCTACCTAACTATGTATCATTGTACCATGTCTAAATAAACTATTATTATTATTATTATTATTATTATTATTATTATTATTATTATTATTATTATTATATACTGAAATAAGCCTCTCGAAATATACAGTACACCTCTTGGTGTACGATATATACCTGTGTATAATACTAATTCATGTTATGTGCCAAACCCATGTGGGCATAAGACGGAGTGGAGGTTTTATCCTCCGTCTGATAATAGCGAGACAGATATGTTTCTTAGTTGTACTCGCCTGTGTATAAATACTGACCCTCTATGTTAAGATGGCACACACACATGCAGGGTATATACATTCACGGTATATACACCGAGAGGTGTATATACCGTGATTGCATTTTGTCTTTTTTCTACTGCTTCGTCGGAATCACTAACCTTTATATCCCGTTTTTGTACTCCTGAGTTGATCTCCTGTTGTTGGGCAACAGGTTATGGGTTACTGTTGTTACCATCACTCACCACTTCATCCTAAACTTCTTGAAACTCCTCTACACACAAGCGACCTGTTTCATCTCTCTTTATTTCAATGTCTGGTATACTTCCGGGAAAACTGTATTATTATTATTATTATTATAATCAAATAGAAGCGCTAAACCACAGGGGTTATACAGCGCTGCAGGTTATTGTAGGATGCAGGGAGAGTGAGTTGTAAGAGGGAGATGGACGATTAGTAGGGTATGGAGTGCAAGATGACGGTGGGTAGTGCAGGGGAGGAGGGTAGCAAGAGATCGAGGTAGAAGGGACTGAGGGAGGTGCTAGAGGTATAATCTTCAGAGTTTGTGTAGTAAGTCAGTTTCTGTCAAAAAGTCAACAAGAGAGTCAGGATTAAAGGAGGGTCCATCTGCAAGAAGGGAAGGTAAAGAAAGGGCCGCAGAGCGAAGACGTCGTTGGAGGTAAATTCTGCGTGCTCGTTGATAGAGTGGGCAGTCCAACAGGATATGTCGAACAGACACTGGAACCTGACAATGCTCACAGAGAGGGGCAGGGAGCCTCTCCATGAGATACCCGTGAGTAAGACGAGTGTGGCCGATGCGAAGACGGGAGAGAGTAGTCTCCCAACCTCGACATTGGTGACAAGAAGAAGGCCAGAAACCTATAACTGTATTTATTATTATTCTGTTAGCTTCATTTCCTCGAGTCCTGTGATGCCAGACTTTATTTCTAATATGTCTTTTTATTTTATTGAATTTATTTGAAATTTGATCTTAATTTATACGTCAGACTCTGTCGCCTAACTGTGCTGTAATATTTTTTTTTTTTTTTTGCCTATTTTTTCTAAACATCATACACCAGTTTAAATTTATTTAATATTAAATAAAATTAATGATATATTTTTCGTTATGCTCAGACTGATTTTTGCAGTTACTGCATAAAAAAAAATTCACTCTTGCTTATTCGGCAAGAATGGTTGTTGCTTTTTAATCCCAACTCACCGATGAGGCTTATCCAGCACGTGTGTGTGTGTGTAGTGAGGGGGAGGATGTCTACGTGTGGTCGGGGCAGTGAGGGGGGAGGATGTCTACGTGTACTCACCTAATTGTACTCACCTAATTGTGGTTGCAGGGGTCGAGACTCAGCTCCTGGCCCCGCCTCTTCGCTGTCTGCTACTGGGTCTCTGCTCTCCCTGCTCCATGAGCTTTATCATACCTTGTCTTAAAACTATGTATGGTTCCTGCCTCCACTATATCTTTCTCTAGTCCATTCCACTTCCTGACTACTCTGTGGCTGAAGAAATGTTTCCTGACATCCCTTTGACTCATCTGAGTCTTCAGCTTCCAGTTGTGTCCCCTTGTTTCTGTGTTCCCTCTCTGAAACAACCTGTCACTATCTACCTTGTCAATAGATTGTTCACGTGTGGTCGGGGCAGTGAGGGGGGAGGATGTCTACGTGTGGTCGGGGCAGTTATGGGTTAGGGGTTGATATGTTTTTATTTGGGTGTTGCATAACAAACAAAAAATACAGTGTTGAGGGCTCACAGTAATTGATGTAGACTTAACATAGGATAACACAGTGAAGTCACACAGTGTAACGTTTTCCTTTGGGGTTTTCCCCTCAGTTTGAAAACTGAGGGGCGTAGGGAGTTAGTTAGTTTGATATCTTTATTATGCACCCCATACCCATCCTGTGGGCGGTAGTCAAAAGATTACAGAGGTACATAATGGGTCCAGGGACTGGACCCCAAAGTTATGATAGCTGAGCAAGTTACAAAGGTAATGAACTAACAAGCTACAAAGGTAATGAACTCACAAGTTACAAAGGTAATGAAACATGTAAGTAAATTTACTTACTTACGTTTATACATGGTTACAATCATGAACAAATTATAACGCAATGAACACTTCACTAGTCTACACCCAGTCACAACTGTAATGAGTTCTTGGTGCAAATTTTATTGTTGGGTCTCACATACACACTTACATATACACATACACACACACACATACACACACATATATACATACACACACACGCACACACAACAGGCCCAGCCTTCAATCGACATGTGCACAGGACAAAAAGGCAATCAACACGCGCGCACACACACACACACACACACACACACACACACACACACACGTAGCAATGCTTTATTTACAGGGAGCAAAGTCAGGGTATTTTTCCAGAATGGTCTGTAATATACCACTGTGGATAAAATACTTTGACATATCTTGAGGCGTAGGGAGAGTGGGTATAGTTTTGGAGAGGGGAAATTGTGGGAGGAGAGTTTTGGAAATGGTGTGAAGTGTGGTTCCGCAAGGAGAAAACGATGGGAGGGATAATTGTGAGCGGAGTGTTAGTTCATGAGATCCAAGTTGTTGGCTGGCTCAAATGTCCACCACGTAAAAATATAATTATCACATACAAGATATTCCGGTGGGTTGTATCCTGTGGAACTATAACTTTATGGATAATGTTTGCTAGGAAGCATGGATTGATATAGTACAGGGCTCCTCCGTCCACGAAATTTGAATATTCTTTCCTAGTTTAATTAGGTTTCATCATTGTACCAATGATGTAAAAAGCATGAAACGAGACAGTAATACGTAGTGTTTATAACCCATTATTTACCGATTTTTAAGTTATATTGCTATGTTAGTTACAGTACAAATTTTAAAAAATGCATACTTTGTTAATTCATCACGAAAAGCAATTCAATAAAATACATTTTTTATAATCGCTATTTAATTATTCTGGCTATACCAAAGAATTCAATAAAATATATTGATTATTAAGCTATCAAAACTGTGCTTATACTGTTTGTGAACAGATTGTTTGTTAAATTCCACTAGATATGCTGCTCATTCTCTTAAAAATTAAACAGTATTTTACTGTTACTAAAACTGTTAAATGGGTGACTGTTTAACGAGCCTTAATTAAACTGTGATTATCTATATGACTTAGATTTTCCTAGTGCGCACTTCTGGGTCCTCATTTTCTGCCCACTCTTCATACAGTCCATCCTCATACATCGTTCACATCTTCACATACAGTTTGCAGCACATTTCTAGGTTAGATTAGGTTAGAAAAACTATAAATATAAGATAAAAAGTGAAGAAAAAGTCTGCCGCGCGAACAGAAAACTTGAGATTCACTATCATGGCTGTAATAAAATAATTATATTTCAACTGTTCGAGGCGCCGTCAACAGTCACCCATTTGACTGTTTTTACAACAGTGCCATGATGTCTGTGGTTAAGAGAACAGGCTACTCCATAACAGCCAATATTTCATTGTCGCTAAGACACTCAAATGAGTGTCAATGGATACGTATCCACATCATGAGGCTTGAGTGTATGCAAGACCTCATCTAAGTGAAGGTAGACCTCGCCTTATCTTAGCCTTAGAGTGTAACATACTTAAGTATCCCCACTCATAAATGAGTCATATAATGGATAGGAATTTGCGTTTTTGTACACTAATCAGTTAATTATAGTTGTGATATTGTCAAAGATAGCGGGATCAAGGTTTATGTGTACATAATACGAGTCGCTAGCAGATGTTGCACCATTCCTTATACATATTGTTATACGTAATTATTATTATTATTATTATTATTACTATTCGTGAGGAAGCGATAAAACGAGTGACCATACATTGCGTGGGAATGGGAGGGAGATAACCGGTGGGAACATTCGACTAACAATGGCAAGGTCCCGGGTTCGAGTCCCTGTCACAGAGAACCATAAAGGCAAGATTCCATATAGTATCCCTGCCCACCTGGCAGCAAAAAATAGTTACCTGTGTGTTAGCCGACTGTTGTGGGTCACATCCAATGGCAAATGTGTTAGAAACCTCCAGTCCTGATGGACTGTCATATCCTACGTAAGAAAACACTGCAATTCTGCATGCAAGAAACTCCACTACCTGCTGGAAGTATTCAAGTATTGGATAAAATGCATTTGTATAGCTAATGGTGGCAATTAACTCCTCATATTATAGACATTTTTTTTATATTTACTCTAGTCATGTGAAAAGAGGGTAGGTTTATAGTGGAGGCGATGCTCTGTAGTGGATATTGACGCGTAATTCCCACATACAAGAGTATAAAGGCACAGTATACAGAACAAGCTTCCTTGGGACTACGTTTCGCACTGTGTACAGCTTTTGTAAGACTGAAAACTATTCAGAGAGCAAAACATGCTAATAAAAGCTTCATGCTAATAAAAGCTGCAGTTAGAATGATAACAAATTCACACTCCAGACAACATACTCCACCAATATTAAAAAATCTAAACTTACTCACCATACAAGACATCCATACTTTTTACTGTGCCTATTACATACATAGAACACTTTATGCAAATATTAACCCACCACTCAAACTTCTCCTTACCAACTTTAACAGGACACATGACCATAACACTAGACACAGATCACTCCTCGATGTTCCCCGTGTCCATCTAACACTATGCAAACACTCAATGCATATAAAAGGCCCGAAAATTTGGAATTCATTACCTGTGATTGCCAAAGAAACCCTGCCTGTACCCCAATTCAAAACGATGCTAAAAACCACCTTCTCACCCAAAGCTAAGTGCACAATATCAAACATTCCCAACACAGTTGATTAATCACTTAAATGTATAAACCTGATTAATCACTTAAATGTAAAAACCTTTTATGAATAATACATACTGAGCTAACTGTTACTATAACATTTACATTATAATGACCACGTAAACTGTAACTGCAATGCAACTAATTGTTTTAAATTGTTATCTCACTCAATTAATTGCATTGCTACAATTAATAGATTATTATGTTCAACTTATATCCAAATTTTACAACTTAGATACACAATTATACTTATTTTATAAATTATCAACCATAATTTTTACCATGTAGTCTACTATTACCTAATCTTAAGAATGCCCACAATGCACAGCATATTAGGGGCTTTTGGCATGTACACCTCATTTATACCTATGTATCATGTCTAAATAACAACATTGTATCATGTCTAAATAAACTGTTATTATTATTATTATTATTATTATTATTATTATTATTATTATTATTATTATCATACCCACCTTTATAGCGAAGAGAAGAAACTCATCAAGTGAGCGTTTTTAAGTAGTTATTAAAAGATATTATTTTCTCTGTAGTATTAAGTGTGGACTGTGCTGAATACAGTGAATTATTCATTACTCAGTAGGAGAACGTTCGCCTCACACCCATGTCAGTCGAATACTCACATTTTAGCTAGGTAAAAGGAAAAAGTAATAACATTGATAGGGGCATACATTAATGTATAGTAAGGTCACTACAATGAATGAAGCATCAGAATGAGTTGTAACTAAAGTCCCACAAGTATCAGTGCTGGGCCCCATACTGCTCTTAGTGCACTTAAATGACCTCATTACAGGAGTTAAGCTCGCCCTCCTGCAAAGTCATATGTGTAATGACATACACGCGCGCGCGAGCGCGAGGAATAGATAAGGTGGACAGAGACAGGATGTTCCAGAGATGGGACACAGAAACAAGGGGTCACAATTGGAAGTTGAAGACTCAGATGAGTCAAAGGGATGTTAGGAAGTACTTCTTCAGTCATAGAGTTGTTAGGAAGTGGAATAGTCTGGCAAGTGATGTAGTGGAGGCAGGAACCATACATAGTTTTAAGATGAGGTATGATAAAGCTCATGGAGCAGGGGGAAGAGAGGACCTCGTTGCGGTCAGTGAAGAGGCGGGCCAGGAGCTGAGTCTCGACCCCTGCAACCACAAATAGGTGAGTGTACCACAGTGCCAGGTTCTACTTGAGATAATATACTTTTTATATAAATCAAAACGGCTCGTGTTGCTGTTATTGTTGTTGCTGCTGCTGCTGCATCCATTGGGAGAGCTCTAAATCCGTAGGGTTTATACTGAGGCAGGGGAATAGGAGGCAGTCAGATTCGATCCAAAGAAAGGTACTTCCAGTTCTTTGGATCAAGAGCCCTACACTGGTTTGAAGGGAGTATATATAGTGCGTGAACAACCTGAGATATTATACTCAGTTAGTGCTCTGATATACACATTTTTTTTATCTTAATCTATTTAAAAAGTATATGTTCAAAGTCTCGCTGTCTTGTGATTTTTGTCTGCCTTTCTTGACAGTGACAGCTCCTACAGGTGTAGGGGTCAGAGCTCCTACAGGTGTAGGGGTCAGAGCTCCTACAGGTGTAGGGGTCAGAGCTCCTACAGGTGTAGGGGTCAGAGCTCCTACAGGTGTAGGGATCAGAGCTCCTACAGGTGTAGGGGTCAGAGCTCCTACAGGTGTAGGGGTCAGAGCTCCTACAGGTGTAGGGATCAGAGCTCCTACAGGTGTAGGGGTCAGAGCTCCTACAGGTGTAGGGGTCAGAGCTCCTACAGGTGTAGGGTCAGAGCTCCTACAGGTGTAGGGGTCAGAGCTCCTACAGGGGGTGTAGGGGGTCAGAGCTCCTACAGGTGTAGGGGTCAGAGCTCCTACAGGTGTAGGGGTCAGAGCTCCTACAGGTGTAGGGGTCAGAGCTCCTACAGGTGTAGGGGTCAGAGCTCCTACAGGTGTAGGGGTCAGAGCTCCTACAGGTGTAGGGGTCAGAGCTCCTACAGGTGTAGGGGTCAGAGCTCCTACAGGTGTAGGGGTCAGAGCTCCTACAGGTGTAGGGGTCAGAGCTCCTACAGGTGTAGGGGTCAGAGCTCCTACAGGTGTAGGGGTCAGAGCTCCTACAGGTGAAAATAATGAAATAATACCAAGAACTTTCTAATCTTGCTTTTAAGCAGAGTATTAGGTTAATAATTTGTTTTTAATACATGAATATCCTGAGTTGAAAAAGATAAAGTTGTAGACAAATTGTAATGTTGGTAGAATTACAGACAATATATTAGGTAAAAGGACACAAGTGTAACTAATGTCACATTAGTTGCACTTGTGTCCTTTTACTTAACAAATTGTAGACAACTTTATTGAGACGTTTCGTCTGTGCAACAAGTTTCTTTAGTCAATACACAGGTGTGTGCACTGACCTGAGGTCAGTGTCTGTGAAGTGCGAGATAAGAACACTGCTGGAGGGCCTACCAGTCCTTCCGATGACCTTTGTACGTATGAGTTGAGCAACAGTTGACACCTCCGGAACATCAGTTGCCACCCCCTCTACTCTGTTATCTAGAAGAAAGTGCTGCCACGTTAACCGCCGACATATGACACACACCATGGGGCTACAGCTCCCGGGCAGGCTTGAAGGTACCAGGGCCGAAACTGCAGCTCCACAGTGGCGAAAGCCAACGAACTACAGAACCGTAAATTAAACATCAAATTAAATAAGTTTTGCACTCACAGCAAATGGAAAGACGCAAACAAACCTCACAATTATCAACAACCTATCATCCAGACACCCTATCCAACACAGCATCCCCGTGTATTGACTAAGTCTGTCCCATACGCGAGACATCTCAATAAAAATTGTCTTTGCAATTGTCTTTTTCACATCTTGGCAGCTTTGCGCCATTTATCTCCATACGTATGCCCGATGGAGAAAAATGGTATACAGTACCGACACAATGGATAAAGACACATATGAAGTATAATGCGATCCTTTATTAACAACATTTCGCAAACAAACGACATTAAACACATCTCCAGGCATTCTCTCTAACACCAAATTCCAAGTATCCACCACTGCCTAAACTAGGATCAGGAATATCACCAGTAAAGGCACCACCAGTTCAGTTTGATATCTTTATTATGTACCCCATACCCATCCTGTGGGCGGTAGTCAAAAGATTACAGAGGTACATAATGGGTCTAGGGACTGGACCCCAAAGTTTTGATAGCTGAGCAAGTTACAAAGGTAATGAACTAACAAGCTACAAAGGTAATGAACTCACAAGTTACAAAGGTAATGAAACATGTAAGTAAATTTACTTACGTTTATACATGGTTACAATCATGAACAAATTATAACGCAATGAACACTTCACTAGTCTACACCTGGTCACAACTGTAATGAGTTCTTGGTGCAAATTTTATTGTTGGGTCTCACATACACACACATACACACACATCACCACCAACAAGTCTAAACCACAGCAAAGGTATATATACATTTCATTGCAACGACTGTTTACCTGGAAGGTATTCCGGGGGTCAACACCCCCGTGGCCTGGTCCACGACCAGGCCTCCCGGTGGATCAGGGCCTGATCAACCAGGCTGTTACTGCTGGCCGCACGTAGTCCAACGTACGAACCACAGCCCGGCTGATCCGGCTGTCCAGCTCCCTCTTGAAGGCAGCCAGGGGCCTATTGGTAATTTCCCTTATGTTTGGTGGGAGGCTGTTGAACAGTCTTGGGCCCCGGACACTTATGGTGTTTTCTTTTAGTGTACCAATGGCCCCCCTACTTTTCATTGGGGGTATTTTGCATCGCCTGTCCAGTCTTTTACTTTCGTAGGGAGTGATTTCTGTGTACAGATTCGGGACCATTCCTTCACATGCTCATTTCTAACCACCAATATGTCAGCAGACTGAAAAATACTTAAAATTTAATGGTTATAATCATAACCATTATTTTTAAAGAGGTGGACTGGTAAACCAGCAAAAGTCCACGGTCAGATGGCCAAAAGCTCCAGCTGTGGGTCATCGTATGACCCGCGTTAAGAAACACTTGTCCTGTTTCCTGACAAACTTTATATCTACCAGCAGAATGAACCATATGAACAACGTCTGAGTTACACACATATTGGAGTATGCAGCACCAGTTTGGAACACACACCTGGTCAAGCACGTCAAGAAATTAGAGAAAGTGCAAAGGTTTGCAACAAGGTTAGTTCCGGAGCTAAGGGGAATGTCCTATGAAGAAAGGTTAAAGGAAATAGCCCTGACGACACTGGAAGACAGGAGGGTTAGGGGAGATATGATAACGACATACAAAATACTGCGTGGAATAGATAAGGTGGACAGAGACAGGATGTTCCAGAGAGGGGACACAGAAACAAGAGGTCACAATTGGAAGTTGAAGACTCAGATGAGTCAAAGGGATGTTAGGAAGTATTTCTTCAGCCATAGAGTAGTCAGGAAGTGGAATAGTCTAGCAAGTGATGTAGTGGAGGCAGGAACCATACATAGCTTTAAGACGAGGTATGATAAAGCTCATGGAGCAGGGAGAGAGAGGACCTAGAAGCGGTCAGTGAAGAGGCGGGGCCAGGAGCTAAGTCTCGACCCCTGCAACCACAATTAGGTGAGTACAATTAGGTAAGTACACACAAACTCCCACAACCACTTTATCAATTACAATAGTGCACGACTCACTCTCAAAGAAGACTCTTCAAAACGCAGGATCGTGGAATCATCAATAATCAGCTTATCAAATAATTTCAACCAGAACAACGTCTTCTACGACATAGCTGAGCCTCTTGCCAGGAAGCTTCTAGAGCGGTTTCCCACAGCAACGGAATGTAGCACTGCAGTAGCCCTACTGGCCCATCGTATTGTAACGCTGTACATTACCAACAAGTTGATAAGCAAGACATGTGCAACACTAGGAATCTTTATTAATTTGATGTATAATTGTCTTGAATCTAGGATGATGGACTGATATATCAAACTGCCTCCGAAGCTTGCAGTTACAGATGAAACTTTCGTCAATATAGATTACTAGTGTTGTACATGCGAAGTGTTGTACATGTGAAGTGTTGTATATGTGAGTCGTGAATATGAAAATTTAATTAATATCAGAGACATCATTTAACTAAAACTCTAGAGGTACAATCGTACCCAGTCTGCTTAGTGGCTCAACACTAGATCATAATGCCTGTGTCTTCCGGAAAGAACTTTGTAGCAAGTGATAAAAAAATTAGTACGGACATTCGGGCTACTTCGCTTACCAATGGTAAGTTAGGAAGCTGCTCTCATTAAGTGAATTCCTCCGGAAATCACATGCACCATGGCAATGGCTATTTATCGTAATTGAAACATCCTCCCTACCCACAGGGTCACCCAGGTAAGGCAAGTTCAGGAGCGTGCCCACACTCTTCTCTAGAAACATCCTCCCTACCCACAGGGTCACCCAGGTAAGTCAAGTTCAGGAGCGTGCCCACACTCTTCTCCAGAAACATCCTCCCTACCCACAGGGTCACCCAGGTAAGTCAAGTTCAGGAGCGTGCCCACACTCTTCTCCAGAAACATCCTCCCTACCCACAGGGTCACCCAGGTAAGTCAAGTTCAGGAGCGTGCCCACACTCTTCTCCAGAAACATCCTCCCTACCCACAGGGTCACCCAGGTAAGTCAAGTTCAGGAGCGTGCCCACACTCTTCTCTAGAAACATCCTCCCTACCCACAGGGTCACCCAGGTAAGGCAAGTTCAGGATCGTGCCCACACTCTTCTCCAGAGATTTAAGATGCAAGCTGGGCGTCCTTAGTGATAGACACATCACGTGGCTTTGATGCAGCAAAATACCATTAACGGCAATCCTGTGTGAGTCAGAAAATTTATTGCTGATAAAAAATGCAACTGTGATACTGCAAGTGAAGAGGCATGAGTCTTGAGTGAGTCAGTCTAGTACAGCCTGTCCGGTTACTCACATTAAGTTTATTTAGGTATAGGTACACATTAGTACAATCATCATACCTAGTAACATATGCGTAAGTTACCTAGGATAACCCGAAAAAAAAGTCAAAGTGACTTATTACACCGAGAGGTGTACATATCTCGGTGTATACACAAAGTTTAGTTAAACTTATTTTAGGGATTACATTATTTTATAATTACAACTAAGCGCCAAACCCACAAGGGTCATACAGCTTCAGGGATTATAGTATTCTTGACTGGTGGTGAGCAGGTTATGTGCAGCTTTAGTGAACCCCTCGTGTGGTTGACACTAACTACTTCCTTCAAGGAGATGCCTTGATGCTGGTAAGGGTTCTTGGTTGAAGGAACACAGATACACTTCCCTTCCTCGATTAAACGTGGTTGCCCTCTTTTCATTTCCTAAGCATTGAATGACATTATTATTTTTTTTTTTATTATCAAAATTAAGCGCTAAACCCACCAGGGTTATACAGCACTGCTGTATGACTTTGATTTTCTCCCCATGAATTTAACTATTTGTGTTTTGGTCGCTGCAGTATCCAAGGTCTCCCAGTATCTCACAAGCCCAGTCTCCTCTATGCCAATGCATGCAAAAGGAATAGCAGTTAAATATCAGCACACGTTATCACATGGAAACTAATATCCTAATTTCTTTAATAAAAATGAAAAGTTGGCCTCTATAAAGCAAAAAGTCAATTCAAACTTTCCACCAAGATACATCAGCTTTGAAAGTTTAAAGACAAACAGAAGAGGAATTCTCTAATTATCACATTGAGATCAGTATCCCAATATACATTAGTGCTTCAAGTTTGAAGTCGCTCAAGAGTTGCATTGTCAAGTTATCAACATTGAAGGTTTGAAGCTGATTGGATGAGGCATTCATAATTTATTGGATCAAAACCAGCATTTCAATTTTCCAACTTTAATAAAATTAGAAAATTGGCATGTACACAGCCCAAAATGAATCCAAACTTTCCCTTTAGTAAGCAATAATAGCATTTGTGGTTTGAAGTCGATCAAAAGAGGCATTCTCTAGATACTGAATTGTAATTTTTTTTTAATAAAACTGACATTAAAACTTGCACAATTCAGTGTGAAGCTTTCTTTGAAAAAAGGTTTAAAGCCAACCAAAATATTCATTCACCAGTTATTGCACAGAATCTATCAGTTCCAAGTTTATTAACTGGCATATCACTAGAGGCTCACATCAATTTAATAACCTCTGCAGCCAGGGCTCACTTGGCAAATCTAAGAGAGGCCTTCAGAATTCTCAACAGTCATGCTGGGCCATCTATACAACATGTCAGGCCGATCTTGGAGTATGCAGCACCGGCATGGAACCTCCACCTGAGAAAATGTTAAGAAACTGAAGAAAGTGCATATATGGGCCAGGATAGTACCTTGTAGAAGATGGAAGGAAAGGGAGAGGCTTGAGATATGAGAGAAAGTACCTGAATTTGGAAGGAGTGGGGAAGAGAAGTTAGGGAAGAGAAAAGAACCTGGGGAAAGGGAGTTGTTGGGAAGCAACTAGAATAGGGAGTTAATAGGATGAAGTGGGAGTGAGTTTGGGTCATTAGTGGGTACAAGATTTGTGAAAGTATGGCAATGGGTGGTAAGTCTGTGGGATCCACATTTCATAAGAACATAAGAAAAAAGGAACACTGCAGCAGGCCTACTGACCCATGCGAGGCAAGTCCATCACTCCCCGGCTTAGACCCGACCACCTGGAGTTAACCCTCTCCAGGTAAACTCCAGGTAGTCAGGTCACTTCCACTTAAGGAATTAGTACAGCATCTGACTTAGTAGCACAAGCTAGTCAGGTCCAACTCACACCCACTCATGTATTTATCTAACCTATTTTTAAAACTACACAACGTCCCAGCCCCTATGACGGTACTCGGGAATTTGTTCCACTCATCCACAACTCTATTACCAAACCAGTACTTTCCTATATCCCTCCTGAATCTGAATTTTTCCAACTTGAAACCATTGCTGCGAGTCCTGTCTTGGCTGGATATTTTCAGCACGCTATCTACATCCCCTTTATTTATTCCTGTTTTCCATTTGTACACCTCAATCATATCCCCCCTAATTCTACGCCTTTCTAGAGAGTGCAGATTCAAGGCCCTCAGTCTATCCTCATAGGGAAGATTTCTGATACATGGGATCAACTTTGTCATCCTCCTCTGTACGTTTTCCAGTGCATTTATATCCATTCTGTAATACGGTGACCAGAATTGTGCAGCATAATCTAAATGAGGCCTAACCAAAGATATATCGAGTTGAAGAACAACCTGAGGACTTCTATTATTTATACTTCTTGATATGAAGCCAAGGATTCTGTTAGATTTATTGTGAATACTTATGCACTGTTGTCTTGGTTTCAGATTACTGCTAACCAGAACTCCTAAATCCTTCTCGCAATCACAAGTATTAAGATCTACATTATTCAGTTTATATGTGGCATGGTTATTGTCCTGCCCAACATTTAGAACTTTGCATTTGTCTACATTAAACTGCATCTGCCACTTCTCCGACAACTGCATCAGTCTATTCAAATCATCCTGGAGTGCTCTAATGTCCGCATTAGAATGAATTGGACAGCCTATTTTGGTGTCATCAGCAAATTTGCTTATGTTGCTATTTATTCCCTCATCTATGTCGTTTATGTAAATTGTAAACAACAGGGGGCCCAAAACTGACCCCTGTGGGACACCGCTTGAGATGTGCCCCCATTCTGATTTCTCCCCATTTATGCAAACTCTCTGCTGCCTATTTGTCAACCATGCCTCTACCCAGGAAAAAATTTCTCCTCCTATTCCGTGTGCCCTAAGTTTCCTCAATAGCCTCTGATGTGGAACTCTATCGAAAGCCTTACTGAAGTCCATATACACAATATCATATTCATTACCATAATCTACCTCCTCAAACACCTTGGTGAAAAAAGTTAGTAAATTCGTAAGACACACATCAAATAAAAACAGACATCAAATAAAAAGGCAAATAATTCAATTTCTTAATTTTATATTTATTAGATAAAATACGGCTCTTGAGATTCCTTATCTACATAGTTGAAAGAGCAACCTTGGTTGTTACGTTAAATTTAGAATTACAATATAAGATAGTGGTTTACCATTTTCCCTGGATAATCTTGTCTTCCAAGACAACAGTAAACAAATTTACTAGTGGGACCTTTTAATAATAAGGTGCCCCTGGGTGGATAGTTAAGGAAAAATTAGAAGGGTGATTATGGGCAATAGCACTTTTTTTTTTTCCAATCCACTAGCTATCCACAGTGCAGCAATCAGCCTATGCTGACCTTAGAGCCTCTTAAGCCTGACATAATTTATTAAGACCTCAACATGTCAAAGTGTGGTTATGAAAAAGCTGAAAATTGATTATGCCCCCGATTAGATTGTTTAAAAATAGAGGGAGGCAGCAGATGATGCCACATCAACAAATTTGTTCAAAACAGACTTATTGCTTGCTCTAATGTATAAGTTTATAATACTGAAGAGTAGCTTTGTCCATGGCATAATATAAAATAAATACTGCATGATATACTTCTTTTGTCTTTCAAGAGTAACATTGTGCTGAATCACAGAAATATGAACAACACCTTGCATATCTTTCACTGTGTAACTATACAGCTTCCAAAACAACTTGGGTGCATGGATGATGCTTCATTTAGGAATTTTGAAAAGTACATAAATCACCAAGTACAGCTGTGTTACTTTTACACCGTAATAACAGTATGTTTTTCACTTCACTTACACACTATAATCACTATTAGATCATTTTTTGAATTGACAGACAGCTCCTGGTTCTGACATGCCAGGAAAAAATGGTAAGCCACTGTTCTGTTTTCTTTCACTATAAATTTTAAAGACAAGCCTAAGTCTATTAAAAAATGTATGGTACCATTGACTACACCTAGTAGCACAAGTTGCTACTCACAGACTCACTATTTACATTTAAAAGAACACTGTACAAGAAATACAATCAGGCAGAGTACCAATAAAATTTGTATTATTAAACTATTACTTATATATTTTAATCAAGGGGAAGCATTAACCTTGAAGAGGTCATATAGTGCCTGGGGAATGGGAGGCATTGAGGTTTGATGTGTATGGTAAGAATATTTACCAATTTATATTTACAGTAGCAGAGCTATGCACTCCCCCAGAGGGAAGGGTTATGTAAATATTGTACATAGTATATTCAAATAGAGTAGACAACCACCTTCCATGGCAGTAAGGTTCCAGAAAAAAGGAGTCATATATGAAAACTTAATGGGTGGTGTGAACAACCCATGGGGAAAAAATTGGGTTATGTGCCATGGCACCTAAAAAAAATGTCCTACAAGTTTTTTTTTTTTAAATTCTTAAATTTCAATATTAATAATGTTTTTGACAATTTATATTATAGATATTGTTTCTTGTTGATCTAGAAATGTGTGGAGAGGGGTTCACGTTGCCCTACTAGACTTAGATGGATGTAATGAGGTTTAGACCCTGAAACGTGTGTACAATGTTTGACTTAAATGGGTTAACCAGTGTTTAATTTGCAAAATGTACTTTTTACATACTCATAATGATATGTAACCAAAACCTAAATAAAAAACTGGAGGTGCTAAGAAGAAGAATAAGAGTGAAAGTCTATGTAAACTTCAGTAAAGCTCTTGAGAGAAGTGTGTTTGACACAGTTACCATATAATTCTTCAATAGAAAATGGGCATGCAGTCTTTCAAGAGGAAATGGATATGCCTAATACATTGTGTATTATTTCTTTACAGTTTTCTTAAAGAAAAACAAAACAAAACACCAGACTTTCACTCTTATTCCTCTTCATGGCACCTCCATATTACAAGTAATATTCCTTTTTTATACCATGGTTAATATCCAGGGACAAGAAAGGATGATATAAAGAAAACTAGTGAACACAAGAGTAGGTGAGTGGAAAGTGAGGATCTGAATGAGTGAGGCAGCCAGCTGCACCAACCAGCTACCCAACCTCTGTGTCTCTTGAGATGGCAAGCACTGAATATCTCCTAGTCACTTGTGGTTTTTCAACTATTAAATCTGTGGTTCTTGATCAGTCTTTTCCAAATACGTAAATGTGCTCTCTATATATATATACAGAATGATCATACACAAAGTATGTGCACACTTGGTTATGCATTAACCAAGTAAAAAATAATGTTAATAATCCAACCTTAATAAAAACACCACTGCAACAGTGGTGAACCTTCAAAGCAAAAGGTGGAAATAGATAAAAAAAAAAAAAAATCTGTGAAGAGGTGGAAATGCAGTAGGTGGTGTGAAAGGTGGTGGTCTATGAAAATGAAGAATAGTTTTTTATAAGTAGGGTGTTTACAGAGAACTACAGTAGCTACCATTGTGCGACTTATCATATGCACAGTCTTTCACTAACACTAAATATGGTTTTAATGAAATTTTCTGTCAAATTACTTAACTATATGAAGAGCGGTTATCAAATGCTACTAACCTTCTTATTTAAGTTATTCTCAACATTTTCTAACTGTTTTTCTTGTAATTTCCTTTTAAGCCCAAGAACAGTTTTGCCCCACCTAACAAACATGCACTTTGTAGAGAAAAAAGTTTGTTTAGCGAATCCCTGGTTTACGATGCAATTTATAGCAACATAAACCAGGTTGCTACACTTTTTTTTTTTCAACAAGTCGGCCGTCTCCCACCGAGGCAGGGTGACCCAAAAAGAAAGAAAATCCCCAAAAAGAAAATACTTTCATCATCATTCAACACTTTCACCACATTCATACATAATCACTGTCTTTGCAGAGGCGTTCAGATACGACAGCTGAGAATATGTCCCTCCCAGCTGTCACTATCCCAGACCCCTCCTTTAAAGTGCAGGCATTGTATTTCCCATTTCCAGGACTCAAGTCCAACTAAATCAATTAACTGGTTTCCCTGAATCCCTTCACAAAATGTTACCCTGCTCACACTCCAACAGCTCATGTCCCAAAAACCATTCGTCTCCATTCGCTCCTATCTAACACGCTCACACATGCTTGCTGGAAGTCCAAGCCCCTTGCCCACAAAACCTCCTTTACCCCCTCCCTCCAACCTTTTCGAGGACGACCCCTACCCTGCCTTCCTTCCCCTACAGATTTATACGCTCTCCAAGTCATTCTACTTTGATCCATTCTCTCTACCATCATTATTATATTATTATTTGGTAAGCCAGTGAGGATGCGTATTTATCTTTTTGTTCCACCTTTGGTGTTCTTTGTTTTACTTCAACTAACATATGGTAGTTCCAAAAGACCATTGAAGTGCTAATGATTGCAGTAATGATGAGTATAAGAGGTAGATTATTACTTTAAACACCAAAAGTGGTGACATTAAAGAACTTTTTGGACTACCTAAACACACTAACGTACAGTATAAATAAAAATGTGATAAGTTTACAAAAAGTGCATACTGTGTAAGAAAACCCTGTTTTTTTTTCTCTATTCAGTCTTAACTCCATCCCTGTACCATATGCTCTAACACACCTCACATGGTTTGGAAAAAAACAAAAAAAAAAAAACACTACAGTATTTGTTAATTTCATTGGTAAAATATTTGAATATGAAAAAATACATGGTAATTTTATTTTCCCACAATGTTTTTCAGATTATAATATGTGGCTTTGAAAACTTGGTTTTATCTAACCCTATACCATACAAAAGAAATCTTAAATAGTATTATGGGATTGGTCATTTTATATAAAAAAAAAAATACTGTACTGAATAATGCAGCTTAAGAAGCCAGGATAACAAAAGACACACCTATCATTTGCTATTTCCAGCAGTTGAAAATTATATTTTAATATATGAATGAGTGGAAAAAATCCTTAGTGGCTCTCCTTTGCAAAATTTTTAACAGGATATTGGTCCTCATATTCTTGAACATGGGCCTGCATGTACTCGTATTGTTCTCTGTGGATAGAAAATAGACAAAATGAATACTAATACATAAATGTTATTAGTTTTACATCACACCTTGTTCTTGTCAGGTTTCACTTACACTGACAATAGCAGACTACTGTCATCAAAATGTTAGGAAAGGTATCTAGTAATGTTTCACTGGGTTTCATATTTACCATTAAGTGCTGAATGACCATTATAGTTTAATTTTTTTGGTGTGTGAATGTAATAATAATGCAGTATTTTTCCATAGCCTGGAAAATGGTCATGTTACATGAAAAGTTCCATTTCATTACCAATTACCAAGGGCCTTGCAGGAAGTCTACCCATCCACCTTTCATCCAAACTGCTGTTGTAAACCCAAGTGTATTATTGTAAGTGCTTCTGTAAGTGTATTTTTGGGGGTCTGAAATGGACTAATCTAATTTACATTATTCCTTATGGGAACAAATTCATTCGGTAACAGCACTTTAACAGTCTTCTGGGACGAATTATGGCCGAAACTTGGGGTACCACTGTATTACTAAACCCCTTTCTAAACATAATTCAATTAGAGGCCCCTTGTATTAATTACCTTTGACACTCATTTACCTACTGTACCTTCAACAGTCTCTCCTCGCCTACTTTTAGCATTTATGTCACTCACAAGAATTATTCTCTCACTTGGTTCAAAACCTCTCAAACATTCAATTAACATATAAAATCTCTCTCTACACTTCTTTGCCCACAGGTGAATAAACATGTACTATAATCCACTTCTCACATCCCCTTTTACTCTAATTCTTTAATTTTATTATTTATACCCACTCTTATTCCATATTAGAAAATTTAAAATTACTACAGCTTCTTTAGCTCTAGGTCTCTCAGAAGTAACTGATTTAACACCATTTCCTCCTCACCAATGAAATTCTCCCACTTAACAATATTATCAGTCAGTTTCCATGGGGAAGTGGATTGGAATCCTTCCTCCCTAAGCCATGCGTGTCATAAGAGGCGACTAAAATGCCAGGAGAAAGGGGCTAGTAACCTCTTCTTCTTTTTCTGTATAAATTACTAAATGTAAAAAGAATTTTTTTTTTAAGGTCACACTGCCTTAGTGGGAGACGATCGGTACTTTGAAAAAAAAAATTCTTTATTATCTGTATTACACACATGAACATTCAAACAACCTAACTTTAAAATTTTCTACTTAGTCTTTTTAGTAATTGATACAGAAGAGGCTACTAGGCCCTTGCTTCTGACATTTTAGTCACCTATGACACTTCCCCAAGTGATTCTACTGATGAAACATTATGGAACTTATGATGAATTCAAGATAATGTACTTCTAGCGAATAGTGCCTAGACTGAAGCAGAAATAATCAAACCTAAAACAACTTTGCCATCAGTTACAAGTAAAGCTAAAGAAAGCTAGGGTATGTATAGCTTCTAAAGAAAAAAATATACTGTAAGATTCAAAACTGCCTATATGGGAATATGGAAGAAGCTAAAGGAATTACTTTGTTGGTGGAGTGAAAAAGAGGGGAGAAAGTATTGGAATACGTAATAAGTATTAGAGCAACTTTTTGTTTATTTTTTAAAATGTATAGGAATGAATGCAAAAATGAGAGGGCATCTTAATTTGATGCCTGGCTTCTAAATCCCCATTTTTTATTTCATTAATGTCTTGCCATTCACAGGGTTTTAGCAGTACATAATCTCAAAAAGAGCAAGGATTTAATTAATTTAAATTATATTCACAAAATCTTCAATGAAAGGTTTTACTGTAAATTAGTACAGCCTCTCCTCACTTAACGATGCAGTTCCATTCCTAATATCACGTTGGTAAACGAATTCGTCGCTAAACGAGGAGCATACTATAATGGTAGTGTGTTTATGTCAACCATCTTTGATACTGCTTTAATGTCACCCTTGCACCATTTATAACATTTTTAGTATATTTTTAAATGTTTATACAGTAGTTTACTGTATATTGTAATAAACAGAATAGAGGAAATCAGCTCTAATATACGTACATTATTCAGGTATGCATATTGGTCAGAGAGCCCATCGTAAGTCTGAGTCATCGGTAAATGAGTAGTACATCGCTAAGTGAGGAGAGACTGTATTGTACCTTTTTAGAAGTGGAGGGAATACTCATGTACTACATGTATCTATTACAGTCATCCCTTGGTTTTCGCTTGTCCCAGTTTTCGCCGATTTTGGTTTTCGCCGACTTTTTTCAGGGAAAATTTGTCTTAGTTTTCGCCGACCGTATGGGACCTGTCCACCAGTGCCGCGCACATACAAAGGCCATAGGCCCGCCACCCCCGCACATTGTCACGCAGTCTAGCATTGTTTACGCTTGAGTGAACATCACCCCAGGAGTTTATACAAAACATTTATTAACAATTCATTGTTTTTGGGCCTTGATTATTGTGTGTGACTACTAAATAAGCTACCATTGGCCCAAAGAAAGCTCCTAGTGCCACTTCTTTGGTAAAGAAAGTGAGGAACACTGTAGAAATGAAGAAAGAAATAATAGAAAAATATGATAGTGAAAGTGAGAAACACGATGGAGTTTAAGAGTGTAGCAGGCATGCAGGGAGTGTAGCATGCATGCAGGGAGTGTAGCATGCATGCAGGGAGTGTAGCATACATGCAGGGAGTGTAGCATGCATGCAGGGAGTGTAGCAGGTATGCAGGGAGTGTAGCAGGTATGCAGGGAGTGTAGCAGGTATGCAGGGAGTGTAGCATGTATGCAGGGAGTGTAACAGGTATGCAGGGAGTGTAGCAGGTATGCAGGGAGTGTAGCAGGTATGCAGGGAGTGTAACAGGTATGCAGGGAGTGTAGCAGGTATGCAGGGAGTGTAGCATGTATGCATTGAGTGTAGCATGTATGCAGGGAGTGTAACAGGTATGCAGGGAGTGTAACATGTATGCAGGGAGTGTAACAGGTATGCAGGGAGTGTAGCAGGTATGCAGGGAGTGTAACAGGTATGCAGGGAGTGTAGCAGGTATGCAGGGAGTGTAGCATGTATGCAGGAGTGTAGCATGTATGCAGGAGTGTAACAGGTATGCAGGGAGTGTAACATGTATGCAGGGAGTGTAACAGGTATGCAGGGAGTGTAGCAGGTATGCAGGGAGTGTAGCAGGTATGCAGGGAGTGTAGCAGGTATGCAGGGAGTGTAGCAGGTATGCAGGGAGTGTAACAGGTATGCAGGGAGTGTAGCATGTATGCAGGGAGTGTAACAGGTATGCAGGGAGTGTAGCATGTATGCAGGGAGTGTAGCATGTATGCAGGGAGTGTAGCATGTATGCAGGGAAGTGACCCCGGATAAGGACTTGGTACCTAGTCTCTTTATGGAGGGGGATTCCCCTTCCAAAAATTAGGGTGTCTTCCCTCTCCCCTCTTCCCTCTCTCCCATCCAGCAACATCAGTCTTCAATAAAGGTAAGTGCCACATTCAGTTCATTCATTTGTGCATGTAAATCTATCTTTAAGGCCCCAAAAAAAATTTTTTTTCCAAACTTCTGGGTTTCTGAAACGGATTAATTGAATTTCCATTATTTCTTATGGGGAAAATAGTTTTGGTTTTCGCCGATTTTGGTTTTAGCCGATCCATCTGGAACGGATTAAAACCGAAAACCGAGGGATGACTGTATTTTATTTTCAGAAAATAGTGACAAATGGAACTCAGAAAGATGTACGAAACTCGCCCCTAATTTTCCGATAAAACTTTAAACAGTGATTGAATTGCCCTATTTTGACATGTTCAAGTTTTCCTCAAGTGTATTTCTGGGGAAATCCAAAGCATAATGTGCATAAAATGTTACGTTTTACATCATAAGGTTTAAAAGCTTGGCAAACTAAACATACAAATACAGTGGGCCCCTGGATTTCGTGATTAATCCATTCCAGAGGGCTTAACTTAAACCAAAAATAACTTAATCCGAATCTATTTTCCCCATAAGAAATAATGGAAATTCAATTAATCCGTTTCAGACACCCAAAAGTATTAAAATGAATACTGTTTCCACATTAAATTACACAGAAAAGAATGAGATATAAAGTACATAAAACAGTAATAACTTGACACTTACCTTTATTGAAAAGTTGTTGATGTGTGGAAGATGGAAGAAGGGGGAGAGGAAGGAGTAGTTGCTAGTGTTTGGAAGGGGAATCCCCTTCCATTAACACTTCAGGTACCAAGTTCTTTTCCTGGGTTACTTCCCTTCTTTTTCTTTTAATGCCACTAGGACCAGCTTGAGAGTCACTGGACCCCTGTTGCTCAAAAAAGTGTTCCAGAGAGTTGTTTCTGGTGAATGTTTGGAATTGTGCCGGCGACAGGGGTGTGTGTTTGTGGACAGGACAAGATAGTACTTCAAAATGACACTAATATAAACTCTATGGCTTATTTATCTATCACAATTCATCTAATATGACATAATAAACAATATTAATAACATAGAAACATGACATATACTCTAGAATGAATAAAATGTCATTACGAATGTGAGGACTGGTGGTCGTGTTGTTTGTTGTTGGGTGTATAAGGGCCACTGAAAGATACGCCTTAAATGGTGATGGCCGCCAGGCACGGCAGTGTTGTCAGTCGCCCTATATAACTCCAACAACATTGGAGGAGTTAAGTTTCATGTCGTCATTTTTCTATAGATTAATGGCTTAACTTACTTGCTACACTGTTAATACCACACTTTATCGCTGGCAGGCACTAAGCCTTTATCAACTCCTGCTGTTTTAGTATCATAACATATCGTAGAATCACTGAATCTCTTAAGAAGACATTCTCCCTAGTGCCAGCCCTTTGGTAAAGGGCTGGCACTAGGAGCTTTCTTTGGGCCCATGGTGGCTTATTTAGCAGTTGCAAGCACTAAAAACAATGGAATAATGACAAAATGTATGGTATGAATGCGTGGGTGGCGGTTACTCGCTGGTAAACAATGGCACATTGACTCTGGATGGAGCGTTGTGCCGTTCCAGGGCATGTGTACGTGTCCAAGACGAATAGCGTTTTCCGAGTGCATCATCGTTTACCAAACCATTATTTTTACGGAAAAATGTATCGTCTTCCGAATTTATTGTTATCCGACACCAACGAAATCCGGGGGCCCACTGTAATGGAGCATTGCAGTGTACTATGAATATTGTATATTAAAAGAACTAAAGTAATAAAAGGTTTAAAGTACTACTACTCACTTGATGTGGTCAGGCATCTTATCATATACATCTGTAAACATTTCTTTCCAACAAGGCTTCTGACGACGCTCTGCTCTGGCAAAGGCTTGCATCACCTGTGAGTAACATACACAGTAATCAACTTTATTAAGTAATCACAATTACTCTATTTATCATAATTATAGAAAAGCACTGAACCGATAATGAGAATGAGAAGTAATCAAGTTTGATCCGGGGGAGGGTAGCTCCAATTCCTTGGATCATAAGTATTTAACTCTTAACAATTAAAAGATAAATTAAAGATGAATACAGTGGTACCTCTACTTACGAGCAGCTCCCAACTCGAACAATTATGTAAGTGTATTTTTGTAGGTGCTTTTGTAAGTGTATTTTTGGGGGTCTGAAATGGATTAATCTAATTTTCATTATTTTTTTATGGGAAAAAATTCCTTCAGTATCGGCACTTGAATAGCTGTCTGGAACAAAGTTTGCTCGTAACTCGACGTACCACTGTATTTCATTAAAATATATTGAGGTCACATTGGTTGGTTTTCCAATTTATATGGTTGGTGAGTTTCAGTGGGGAGAAATAAATGGGATTAAGTCAGGAGTATCTGAGAGAGTTAGAGCTAAGGAAGGGGTAGCAATAATGTTGAAGGATCAGTTATGGAAGGAAAAGAGGGAATATAAATGTGTAAATTCAAGGATTATGTGGATTAAAATAAGGGTCGGATGCGAAAAGTGGGTCATAATAAGCGTGTATGCACCTGGAGAAGAGAGGAGTGTAGAGGAGAGAGAGATTTTGGGAGATGTTAGCGAATGTATAGGAACTTTTGAACCAAATGAGAGAGTAATTGTGGTAGGGGACCTAAATGCTAAAGTGGGAGAAACATGCAGAGAGGGTGTAGTAGGTAAGTTTGGGGTGCCAGGTGTAAATGATAATGGGAGCCCTTTGATTGAACTTTGTATAGAAAGGGGTTTAGTTATAGGTAATACATATTTTAAGAAAAAGGATAAATAAGTATACAAGATATGATGTAGGGCGTAATGACAGTAGTTTGTTGGACTATGTATTGATAGATAAAAGACTGTTGAGTAGACTTCAGGATGTACATGTTTATAGAGGGGCTACAGATATATCAGATCACTTTTTAGTTATAGCTACAGTGGGAGTAAAAGGTAGATGGGATACAAGGAAAATAGAATCAGTAAGTAAAAGAGAGGTGAAGGTTTATAAACTAAAAGAGGAGGCAGTTAGGGTAAGATATAAACAACTATTGGAGGATAGATGGGCTAGTGAGAGTGTAGGCAATGGGGTCGAAAATGTATGGGGTAGATTTAAAAATGTAGTGTTAGAGTGTTTAGCAGAAGTTTGTGGTTACAGGCGAGTGGGTGCGGAGGAAGAGGAGCGATTGGTGGAATGATGATGTAAAGAGAGTAGTAAGGGAGAAAAGTTAGCATATGAGAGGTTTTTACAAAGTAGAAGTGATGCAAGGAGGGAAGAGTATATGGAGAGAAAAAGAGAGGTTAAAAGAGTGGTGAAGCAATGTAAAAAGAGAGCAGATGAGAGAGTGGGTGAGATGTTATCAGCAAATTTTGTTGAAAATAAGAAAAAGTTTTGGAATGAGATTAATAAGTTGAGGAAGCCTAGAGAACAAATGGATTTGACAGTTAAAAATAGGAGAGGAGAGTTATTAAATGGAGAGTTAGAGGTATCGGGAAGATGGAGAGAATATTTTGAGGATTTGTTAAATGTTGATGAAGACAGGGAAGCTGTGATTTTGTGTGTAGGGCAAGGAGGAATAACATCTTGTAGGAGTGTGGAAGAGCCAGTTGTGGGTGTAGGGGAAGTTCGTGAGGCAGTGGGTAGAATGAAAGGGGGTAAGGCAGCTGGGATTGATGGGATAAAGATAGAAATGTTAAAAGCAGGTGGGGATATAATTTTGGAGTGGTTGGTGCTATTATTTAATAAATGTATGGAAGAGGGTAAGGTACCTAGGGATTGGCAGAGAGCGTGTATTGTTCCTTTGTATAAAGGCAAAGGGGACAAAAGAGAGTGCAAAAATTATAGGGGAATAAGTCTGTTGAGTGTACCTGGTAAAGTGTATGGTAGAGTTATTATTGAAAGAATTAAGAGTAAAACAGAAAGCAGGATAGCAGATGAACAAGGGGGCTTTAGGAAAGGTAGGGGGTGTGTAGACCAAGTGTTTACAGTGAAACATATAGGTGAACAGTATTTGGATAAGGGTAAAGATGTTTTTGTGGCATTTATGGATTTGGAAAAGGCGTATGATAGGGTAGATAGGGGGGCAATGTGGCAGATGTTGCAGGTGTATGGAATAGGAGGAAGGTTACTGAAAGCAGTGAAGAGTTTTTATGAGGATAGTGAGGCTCAGGTTAGAGTGTGTAGGAGGGAAGGGACTATTTCCCAGTAAAAGTGGGCCTTAGACAAGGATGTGTGATGTCACCGTGGTTGTTCAATATATTTATAGATGGGGTTGTAAGAGAAGTGAATGCGAGGGTCTTGGCAAGAGGTGTTGGGCTAAAAGATAAAGAAGCAAATACAAAGTGGGAGTTGTCACAGTTGCTTTTTGCTGATGACACTGTGCTTTTGGGAGATTCTGAAGAGAAGCTGCAGAGGTTGGTGGATGAATTTGGTAGGGTGTGTAAAAGAAGAAAATTGAAAGTGAATATAGGAAAGAGTAAGGTGATGAGAATAACAAAAAGAATAGGTGACGAAAGATTGGATATCAGATTGAGAGGAGAGAGTATGGAGGAGGTGAATGTATTCAGATATTTGGGAGTGGACATGTCGGCGGATGGGTCTATGAAGGATGAGGTGAATCATAGAATTGATGAGGGAAAAGGGTGAGTGGAGCACTTCGGAGTCTGTGGAGACAAAGAACCTTGTCCATGGAAGTAAAGAGGGGAATGTATGAGAGTATAGTTATACCAACGCTCTTATATGGGTGTGAAGCATGGGTGATGAATGTTGCAACGAGGAGAAGGCTGGAGGCAGTGGAGATGTCATGTCTGAGGTCAATGTGTGGTGTGAATATAATGCAGAGAATTCGGAGTTTGGAAATTAGGAGGAGGTGCAGGATTACCAAAACGATTGTCCAGAGAGCTGAGGAGGGTTGTTGAGGTGGTTTGGACATGTAGAGAGAATGGAACGAGACAGAGTGACTTCGAGAGTGTATAAATCTGTAGTGGAGGGAAGGCGGGGTAGGGGTCGGCCTAGGAAAGGTTGGAGGGAGGGGTAAAGGAAGTTTTGTGTGCGAGGGCTTGGATTTCCAGCAAGCATGTGTGAGCGTATTTGATAGGAGTGAATGGAGGCATATGGTTTTTAATACTTGACGTGCTGTTGGAGTGTGAGCAAAGTAACATTTATGAAGGGATTCAGGGAAACCGGCAGGCCGGACTTGAGTTCTGGAGATGGGAAGTACAGTGCCGGCACTCTGAAGGAGGGGTGTAAATGTTGCAGTTTTATAACTGTAGTGTAAAGCACCCTTCTGGCAAGACAGTGATGGAGTGAATGATGATGAAAGTTTTTCTTTTTCGGGCCACCCTGCCTTGGTGGGAATCGGCCGATGTGTTAATAATAATAAAAAATAAATGGTTGGTTACAGGTTCAGGAAAGCATTGTACTGAATATTCTAAAGAAAGTCCATTGTTATGAAAAGCACATTAGACAGAATTATCTCTCGGTGGGAGATAGCTGACGTGTTGAAAAAAAAATATGAATGGAAGATAACACAATATGTTAAATTTTCAGTTTCGAATAAAGGCAGCAAATATTACTGTATATGCAGTTACCTAGACTTAAGTTCTGGAGGTGGAAAGTACAATGCCTGCCCTTTAAAAAGAGAGGTTTGATATATTTGCTGTTTGGAGAGACATCTGAACTGTCATATCTGTGCGCTTCTGCAAAAACAGTGATTGTGTGAATGATGGTGAAAATGTTTCTTTCTTTTTTGGGTCACCCTGTGAGACGGCCAGTATGTTAAAAAAAAAATGCAGTAAGAAAATTATAAGTGGGATATGGAGCAGTTTTAATTTGTGAAATGGATAGATACATAAGACAGTGAAGGACAAGATATTTTGATATTGTATTTTTATGCATGTCACAGACGGGTGACAGGTTGTCACTCATGATGAGTGGGTCAAAAATTTGTAAAAAAATTTATTATCTATGTTTGAGGGGTCAATAATGCCATGCTTAGTGGGGGAGAGGAGGGACTATTATCAGCCACACAGCAGCCTTCCACTGTATTAGCAGTTGGTACAGTGAAGCCTCCATATTTACTACATTTCACTGGTCTGTCACTGAAATGCTGATAAGCACTTCAATAAATGCCCAATGAAGATTTAAAAGCCATTCCTACATTTGTTACATCTTTATTTTAGTTAACTTTGGTAATTGTGGAATGGGCCTAAAAAATTCAGACCATCTATGCCTGCAAGCAACAGCAACCAGGTTGATCAAGCGGTCACCAGCAAAGTCTGACCATAAGACAAATTGCTAAGAATAGAACTCTGGAAACCAATCATAGTTATCAGTCTGAATGCAGACTGACAAATTCATTAATGATATGGCTGAAGATAAGGGTACCAAGATGTTAGGAAAAAAATAGTTCTAGAAGCAGCAACTAGGGGTATACACTGTCTAGGAACAACAAGGTAAATTTCAATCATGATCAATATGCACTTAAAATTTGAAGTGGATCCAAAAAAAAAAAAAATCAAGTTATTCTTTTGAAACCAGCAAAACAAGAAAAAATAATCCCTGACAGGGATACCTAACACTGCTAGTTCAGCCATGGTACAGACATTAATGATAGATGTTTAATTCATATCTGTGGTCAGTTTGAAGAGTTCTACTCTTAAAACCTGGCCTAAGACCAGACTTGACTGTTAAATGTCTGATGAACTAAACTGTTGCTGTTTATGCAGGTTAATGTCTTATAAAAGAAACATGCAAAAAATATATTCTAAAATATGCATCATATTTCAAAACAAAACACATGAAATGTATAATATTATATATTTTAAAAATAAAATTCACACATACATACCTGGCGTTTACAATCATCTTTCCACTGTTTTTCCTTTGTATCATCCCACCATCCTTGAGAAACCATGTAAGCACGGAGACGGGCAATAGGGTGTTGTGTCGAGTCCCAATGTCGCACCTCATCTACTGAGCGGTATGCTGAACTGTCATCTGACGTGCTATGGTGCCCAATTCTAATTAAGGTACAATATGAATATGTCATTATCATTACAGTAGCTAGAGAGATGAGAGAATATTTTGGAAAATCATTATACAGTGGACCCCCAGTTAACGAACCCCGGAAATCGTATAATTATGTAAGTATAATATTGTAAGTGCTTGTAGAAGTGTATTTTGGGGGGTCTGAAATAGACTAACGTACGTGACATTATTTCTTAAGGAAGTAAATTCGTTCGGTAATGGAACTTGAGCAGGCTTCTAGAGTGAAGTTTTTACGTTTTTACGATACACGGGGTCCACTGTATGTTGTTGATAAAATAGAGGAACAAATCTTATACATGTAACTTGGAGTTATGTATAAGATTTAGGAGATTTAATAAGAAGGAAAAGCAAGACATAGAATAAAATAGTAAATCAGGTGAAAGTGTGGATAAATGGAATCAATACTAAATTGCTCAAAGAAGAGGAGTAAATAAAAAAAATAAAAAAAAAAGAGTTGGATTGGGTGTTCCATCTGTTTAAATATTGGAAGGGAAGATGCCTAAGGATTAGTAAAGAGTCTGTGTAGTTCCATTGTGTAAAGAAAAAAAACGTAATAAATAGGTAAGGTGTTAAACAAGAAGAAAAAACAGAAATATAACCTTTGTATATGGTCAAAAGTTTTGAATTTTTACAGTATGAATGTAGGACAAGTGAGGTTCAATAGGGATGTTTGGGATAGATTTTGCTCTGTGATAAAGTTGTGCACAGAGTGAAACAAACCAATAAAGGCTTCTTCAACAGCATGTTTCTTTTCTTCATAATATATATGGAGTTTAGATATTTTCTTTGAGAATAATAACAGAAACAGATTTCCCTCATTTTATGAGGATTCTCTTTATGACAATTCACTATTTTACAATGTCCTTTTTCCGTCTGTAAATCCATAAATATAAATTTGTGGTATGCGACTAGCGCAGCTTGCAAAGCGTACTGAAAATTCTTCTTATGCAGAATTGCTCATGGCCTGTTTAAGGTTATTATAGCTGCCATGGACCTGGAGTGCATCTACAACATAAAATGAGGGACACTTGTACATAGAAGTAACTAATAAGAATCATTCACAGACTTGGTAAAAGTTTAAATCCATGCAAAATATTTGAAATAATTTATGAGGTATCTGTGGAGACAAAAAACGTTATCCATGGAGGCAAAGAAGGGAATGTACGAAAGTATAGTGGTACCAACACTCTTATATGGGTGTGAAGCATGGGTTGCAAATGCTGCAGCGAGGAGGAGGCTGGAGGCAGTGGAGATGTCCTGTCTAAGGGCAATGTGTGGTGTAAATATTATGCAGAAAATTCGGAATGTGGAAATTAGGAGAAGGTGTGGAGTTACTAAAAGTATTTGTCAGAGGGCTGAAGAGGGGTTGTTGAGGTGGTTTGGTCATTTAGAGAGAATGGATCAAAGTAGAATGACTTGGAGAGCGTATAAATCTGTAGGGAAGGAAGGCGGGTAGGGTCGTCCTAGAAAAGGTTGGAGGGAAGGGGTAAAGGAGGTTTTGTGGGCGAGGGCTTGGACTTCCAGCAAGCATGTGTGAGCGTGTTAGATAGGAGTGAATGGAGACGAATGGTTTTTGGGACATGACGATCTGTTGGAGTGTGAGCAGGGTAACATTGTGTGAAGGGATTCAGGGAAACCAGTTAATTGATTTAGTTGGACTTGAGTCCTGGAAATGGGAAGTACAATGCCTGCACTTTAAAGGAGGGGTCTGAGATAGTGACAGCTGGGAGGGACTTTTCTCAGCTGTAGTATCTGAGCTCCTCTGCAAAGACAGTGATTATGTATGAGTGTGGTGAAAGTGTTGAATGATGATGAAAGTTTTTTCTTTTTGGGGATTTTCTTTCTTTTTGGGTCACCCTGCCTCGGTGGGAGACGGCCGACTTGTTGAAAAAAAAAAAAAAATAGAATAAATAGAACAAATAAAATAATTATGGATAGTTTTTGAAGAACTTGAAAAGGTGTGAAAGAGTATGGCAAACTATTATTGTTATTTTGGGTATTTACTATGTAATTAGACACTTCAATCTCAGGAGCTAGTTACCCTCCCCTTCCTCAGATCAGATAAAAAATGACTGTCTCCAATTTCCCAGGAGATCTATGACCCTGACATAATTATTGTTTTCATGGGCAGACAAGGAAAGGGGTAGAGAACTAAATCTGTGGAAGTCATACAGTGCCTAGGAAATGGATGGCAATCATATTTTATCCAAGAAAAGGGAGAAGGGGTGTAATTCCTTGGGCTAAGAGCTCCTCATCAGTACCAAGTAACCTCCCTTAAGAAGTAAGACCCTTAAAGGTAGGGTAATAATAATATTCAAGAGATAGAAAATGTTCCAAGGAAAGAAAGAATAGAGTACTTCTTCAAATACAGTGCTTCATACACAAAGGATTAATACAATTACCTGTAAGTCATTGCTTCTATGAGAACAGGCCGATTTTCAGTAATAGTAATATGTCTTGCAGCTTTGGTAACATTGTATACAGCAAAGACATCATTGCCATCAACACGAATGGTGGCCATGCCATAGGCTGGACCTCGGGCAGCCACACCATCTCCACGATACTGCTCACTAGTTGGGGTTGAGATGGCATATCCATTGTTACGGCTGCAAAAGAATTCATATTCTTGTGTACCACTGAAAGCCTGGGTTATTAATCCCTTAACTGTAAAAGCATGAAACCCAGTCACGTCACACCCTCTTGGCACACTGAAAAAATTTCTTTGTGTAATAGTATAACTACAGTGGTCCCTCGGTTTTCGGTCATCTCCAAACTCGCCCATTTATGTAAGTGTATTTTCGTAAGTGCTTTTGCAAGTTTTTTTTTGGGGGTCTGACATAGACTAATCTACGTGACATTATTTCTTAAGGAAGTAAATTCGTTCGGTAATGGCACTTGAGCAGCATTCTGGAAAGAATTTTCGGCGAAAACCGAGGGTCCCCTGTATTTGGAGTGAGTGCAATAAGCTTTCTAAGTGCATTGTAAATACTGTACGTATTGTACAGTTAGCGCTGAAAAAAAAAAAGGAACTAGGAAAAACCTACTTATCAACAGAAACTGACACTTTTATTCTTGAAAACCTTGCACCTACTGGTAAGTCAGTTGATCTAGCATATGTCATCTTGCAACAGTCACTATGGAGAATTATTATTTTTTATGGGGTCACAATTTTATATTATTTATTTACTTTTAATAAAATTGTTTATAAAATATTTACACTGATTTACACAACCTTCACATAGGAGACAAACTTTTGACGACTTTTCAGTTTGACTTGAATCATTCACTATCTATTACCACCACTATTATCTACTACAACTACCACTACTACTACTAGCTACTAGCCGCCACTGCTGCCACCGCCACCATTCCCCTGCCCCCTCTCATATATATTCTGGCTTCCTTCCATTCATGCTTCTCTGTGAGACTTGTTAATGGATCAAATCAGTTGAAACATAGTCATAAGTTTCAGTCTCCTAAGTGTGGGTTATCTGTGTGTTGCTCCAGTCACGGTATTATGCCTTTTTATGCTTTACACTGGTTTACCTTTATAAAAGGCAGAGGTGATTGCAAGAATGAGCTATAGTACTTTACTTCATAACACATGCTACAAGTTCCTTGATACTAATAGACCTAGAATATTCAAATTGCTGCATCTACATAGATTGAATTAGTGCCTACTCCTGCATTTTTAACTTCCCATGATGGGAGAATGTTATACAGTGGTACCTCGAGTTACGATGGTCCCCAAAATCGCCTTTTTATGTAAGTTTATTTTTTTAAATGCTTTTGTAAGTATATTTTTGGGGGTGTAAAAGGACTAGTCTATTTTACATTATTCCTTATGGGGATAAATTCGTTTGGTAATGGCACTTGAACAGCATTCTCGAACGAAAAAATATCGTAACTCGAGGTACCACTGTATTAAGTCATACGTTACCTAACTCTATGAATGCTGAGTCACCTTAGACTATATTACTGCACCACTACTACTACTGTTGCTACTCTGATTAGACCACAGTACTGCACTACAGTACTAGTACACTACTACTATTACCATATCCCATCTACAAGGCAGATATGATTTTTTAACTGAGACTGTGTCAACTGGGACTTTATTTTTTTTTAGCACATGACCACAACCTTTCCATTATTTTTTCCCCTCCCCCTGCCTTATGGAGTTTCATGACTCTCAAAGGTTTATTCATTTTTTAGTACAAAACTGTAATAAAGATAATCTTACCCTCTCCAGGTAAACCATTATACTTTTACTGTTACCCAACTACTTTATTAGTTGTAGTGCTACTACTGTTGCTACTCTGACTAGACTACTCTACTACTACCAACACTACTATTATTGTGTTGCTACTAATGTTATAGCTGTTTTGTTGAAGCTGACATTGTAACTGAGATTGTTATTACTGAAAGTACAACTACAGTGGTACCTCGAGTTTTGGCCATACTGTAATTCGTTCCAGAAGGCTGTTCAAGTGCCATTACCGAACGAACTTGTTCCCATAAGGAATAATGTAAATTAGATTAGTCCGTTTCAGACCCCCAAAAATACACTTACAAAAGCACTTACAATAATACACTTACATAATTGTTCGAGTTGGGAGCTGTTCGAAATTCGGGGTACCACTGTACTACTACTACCACAATTACTACAATCAGTCATTACTACTATTAAAAGCAAAATCAGCAAACAATAGCAATCACACCAACCAGAAGAAAATTACAGGACATTCAAGTGTTGCAGAGAAGTTAAAAGCAGCATGAGCATCTCCTTCACTAGAGGTTCCTTCTCCAAAGTAACAGATTACACACTGTCCATTCTGAGCACGCTTGTAGGCATATGCACTTCCAACAGCTTAAGTGGGAAATATAATTGCTTAATATTAGTAAGGAACATTCAAAGGGCAGTTGAGTGACATGTATTACTGTCATATTTCTCAAATATACCATACTCTTCACTAACGCAAACATTTCTGTGGAGAGTTCTTCAAAAGATAAAGAGTAGCAGTGCTATGAGCAACACTATTTTGCAATATAATGATTATGGTAAAAAAAAAAAAAAACTGCATGACATTGACCTGCAATTTCTCAAAACTAACTACTATAGGTCTGCCATCACAAATCCGGCAATCAGTCATCCGGTTCCATCAGTTATTCAGCACTAATTTTGGCAAGCACAATTTCAAATTTCGAGTCGCCACACCAACCTGATGCTACTATTTGGTGGCACTACTTGCTGCATAAGTCATTCCAATTTCTTTTTCTCCATTTATTGTTAAAACCTGCTTACTTTTAGCCCTAGCCATGGTGCCAACGAATAAAAGAAATGCTTCTCGTTGTGTAAAGCACATACACAGTACACTGTCCATAAAAGATAAGGTGGCTTTGAAGCCACTGTCAGTTGCCATGAGCTCAGTCTCATGATACAGGGGAATATGCTTTATTATTACGCTAATATCAACACTACGGCTTATTTACCTATCACAATTGATCTAATATGACATAATAAACACTATATATAACATAAAAACATGTTAAATACTCCAGAATGAACAATATATTTGGCATAATACCGAGCAGTTCAATGGAGGTGTGAAGAGGATATGGGATACAAGTACCATCCTCCTATCCCTGTCTTGGGGGCTTATATTAGTTAAAACAAAGTGTAGCACAGGGCTAACTGTGATATACACTTGTAATGCACCACAAAACTGAAACAAAAAAAGCTATTTTCTCTACATATATTATCATACATAGCAGCATATGTGTAGAGAAAATGACTTATTTCTAGTAGTACCTGGCTTGGGCTTGCCATATATGATTTTTTGTAAATATATTTTTTTCTCAGTTGTTTGTTGGGCTACCTTATTGAAACTTGGGCAATGTATGATGGAAAGATGCTTCTTAATGTACACCAAAAATGAAAGAAAACGGACCATAAATAACGGAGTTCGCTTCTCAGCCATTAGCTGCCCCTTAGCGGTATATTTTCGTATGATTTTTATGGTTGTATTCTCGTTTTTTTTGTCTCATTTGATAAAATGGAAGATATATTACAGAAATAGATATGATTTTGATTGGTTTCACGATGAAAAGTATCTTGAAATTGAGCTCAAAGTAGAAATGTTCGATTCTTTGGCGATGTTCAAGAGTGAACAATACGTGTCCGACTGGCCAGTCCAATACGCAGTCATGAATGGGTTGACATTATTTATACAATTATTACAATAATGCAGTACTCTGCATAACAGTAAATCTTCTATTTTTTGTGTGAATAAAATTCCAAATGGTAAGCAAGAGTAATATAAGAGGGGCCTGAAGACGTGATTAATGAACAGAGAAAGTGTTATTTTAGTGCCAGGAATATCTGCACTGTTTATTCTGGACTATTTTGAAATTGGCAAGTTTTGAAATTTGTGTAAAATTGGCCAAATTGCCAATTTCTGACCACTTTATTGGGTAATTGAAATAACTGAATGGGCAGTTTCTTGTACTGAGTTGACAGAATAGAAGTAAGTTTATTCAGGTATATACACAAATAAAATTACATAGATTATCATACATAGCAGCATATGTATAGAGAACCAAGGATAACCCAAAAAAGTCAGACAAAGTGACATATTTCCAGTACCTGGCTTGGGCTTGTCATAGTACGTATATGATTTTTGGCAGAGAGCGTGTATAGTTCCTTTATATAAAGGGAAGGTGACAAAAGAGATTGTAAAAATTATAGGGGAATAAGTTTACTGAGTATACCAGGTAAAGTGTACAGTAGGGTTATTATTAAAAGAATTAGAGGTAAGACAGAGAGTAGGATTGCAGATGAGCAAGGAGGCTTTAGAGTGGGTAGGGGATGTGTAGATCAAGTGTTTACATTGAAGCATTTTTTTTTTTTTTCAACAAGTCGGCCGTCTCCCACCGAGGCAGGGTGACCCAAAAAGAAAGAAAATCCCCAAAAAGAAAATACTTTCATCATCATTCAACACTTTCACCACACTCATACATAATCACTGTCTTTGCAGAAGAGCTCAGATACGACAGCTAAGAATAGTATTTAGATAAAGGTAGGGAAGTTTTCATTGCATTTATGGATTTAGAAAAGGCATATGATAGAGTGGATAGGAGAGCAATGTGGCAAATGTTGCAAGTGTATGGAATAGGTAGTAAGTTACTGAATGCTGTAAAGAGTTTTTATAAGGATAGTGAGGCTCAGGTTAGGGTGTGTAGGAGAGAGGGAGATTACTTCCCGGTAAAAGTAGGTCTTAGACAAGGATGTGTAATGTCACCATGGTTGTTTAATATATTTATAGATGGGGTTGTAAAAGAAGTAAATGCTAGGGTGTGGGAGAGAGGGGTGGGATTAAATTATGGGGAATTTTAATGCAAAATGGGAGTTGACACAGTTACTTTTTGCTGATGATACTGTGCTTATGGAAGATTCTAAAGAAAAGTTGCAAAGGTTAGTGGATGAGTTTGGGAGGGTGTGTAAAGGTAGAAAGTTGAAAGTGAACAAAGATAAGAGTAAGGTGATGAGGGTATCAAACGATTTAAATAAAGAAAAATTGGATATCACATTGGAGAGAGGGATTATGGAAGAAGTGAATGTTTTCAGATATTTGGGAGTTGACTTGTCAGCAGATGGGTTTATGAAGGATGAGGTTAACCATAGAATTGATGAAGGAAAAAAGGCGAGTGGTGTGTTGAGGTATCTGTGGAGACAAAAAATGTTATCCATGGAGGCAAAGAAGGGAATGTACGAAAGTATAGTGGTACCAACACTCTTATATGGGTGTGAAGCATGGGTTGCAAATGCTGCAGCGAGGAGACAGCTGGAGGCAGTGGAGATGTCCTGTCTAAGGGCAATGTGTGGTGTAAATATTATGCAGAAAATTCTGTGTGGAAATTAGAAGGAGGTGTGGAGTTACTAAAAGTATTTGTCAGAGGGCTGAAGAGGGGTTGTTGAGGTGGTTTGGTCATTTAGAGAGAATGGATCAAAGTAGAATAACTTGGAGAGCGTATAAATCTGTAGGGAAAGGAAGGTGGGGTAGGGGTCATCCTCGAAAAGGTTGGAAGGATGGGGTAAAGGAGGTTTTGTGGGCGAGGGGCTTGGACTTCCAGCAAGCATGTGTGAGAGTGTTAGATAGGAGTGAATGGAGACAAATGGTTTTTTGGGACCTGACGAGCTGTTGGAGTGTGAGCAGGGTAATATTTTGTGAAGGGATTCAGGGAAACCAGTTAATTGATTTAGTTGGACTTGAGTCCTGGAAATGGGAAGTACACGTACAATGCCTGCACACTTTAAAGGAGGGGTCTGGGATAGTGACAGTTGGGAGGGACTTATTCTCTGCTGTCGTATCTGAGCGCCTCTGCAAAGACAGTGATGTGTGAGTGAGGTGAAAGTGTTGAATGATGATGAAAGTATTTTCTTTTTGGGGATTTTCTTTCTTTTTGGGTCACCCTGCCTCGGTGGGAGACGGCCGACTTGTTGAGAAAAAAAAAAGGAGCAACTGTTGTAGATCGTGTAGTAGGTAAGTTTAGGGTGCCAGTGGTACATGGGGGGGGTCTTTCATTGAACTTTGTTTAGAAAGAGGTTTAGTAATAGATAATATATATTTTAAGAAAAAAAAAGAGAATAAATAAGTATACAAGATAAAATATAAGACATAATGATAATAGTTTATTGGACTATGTAATGGTAGATAAAAAGTTGATGAGTAGACTTCTGAATGTGCATGTTTATAGAGTGGCAACATGTATATCAGATCATTATTTAGTTGCAGCTATAGTGAGAGTAAGAGGTATATGGAGTACAAGGAAAAATGACATCAGCAAAGTAAGAGAGAGGTGATAGTGTATAAACTGAAGGATGAAGTAGCTAGGGTAAGATATAAGCAACTATTAGAAGAAAGATGGGCTTGGGAGAGTATAGGTAATGAGGAAGTTGAAGAGGTATGGGATATATTTAAGAATGCAGTGTTAGAATGTGTATCATAAGTTTGTGAATATAGGAGGGTGGGTGCAGGAGGGAAGAGAAGTGATTAGTTTAATGATGAGGATAAGTGAGTGGTAAGGGAGAAAAAATAGCATATTAGAGGTTTCTTAACAAAGCAAAAGTGATATAAGGAGGGTGGACTATATGGAGTAAAAACAAGAGGTTAAGAGAGTAGTGAGGGAGTGTTAAAGAAGAGCAAATGAGAGTGGGTGAGGTTCTGTCAACAAATTTTGTTGAGAATAAGAAAAAGTTTTGGAATAAGATTAATAGGTTGAGAAAGCCTAGGGAACAAATGGATTTAACAGTTAAAAACAGAAGAGAGGAGTTATTAGATGGGGAGTTGGAGTATTGGGAAGATCGCAGGAGTACTTTGAGGAACTGTTAAATGTTGATGAAGAAAGGGAGGTAGTGATATCATGTATTGGCCAGGGAGGTACAACGTCTTTTTTAGGAGAAAGAGCCAGATGTAAGAATGGTGGAAGTGCACGAGGCAGTGGGTAAAGCAGCTGGGATTGATGGGATCATGACAGAAATGTTAAAACCAGGTGGAGATATAGTTTCGGAGTGGTTGGTACTTTTGTTTAACAAATGTATGAAAGAGGAAAATGTACATAGGGATTAGCAGAGAGCATGCAAAAAGAGTAAAAATTATAGGGGAAAAAGCCTGTTAAGTATACCAGGTAAAGTGTATGAGAGTTAGTATTGAAAGAATTAAGGGTAAGATGGAAAGCAGGATCACAGATGAATGAGGAAGCTTTAAAAAGGGTAGGGGATGGGTAGACCAAGTGTTTATATTGAAGCATATAAGTGAACAATATTTAGATTAAGGTAAGGAAGTTTATGTTGCCTTCATTGATTTAGAAAAGGCATTGTTCACCTATGTGCTTCAATGTAAACATTTGGTCTACAAATTTCCCTACCCTTCCTAAAACCTGCTTGTTTCTATGTACTTATCTAGAAGGGTCATACAATATGTATACACACACTATTAAAACTGAGATGAAAAATATGACAAATTACTTAACCATACAAACTAGCATTTATGAGTCTGCTTATGGTCAACAGACTCTACGTGGTATGTCCTTACTGGAGGCACTGCTGTAGAAGTCACAATAAAGTTTTTATTACTTGAGTTTCTTGTACCACTTAGAAATGCAGTGCCACCTCTGATCTTTGATTCTTTTTTATCTCAATACTATTGGGAAGTTATTTTTTTATGCTTCCTAGTTTGTAAACATTATCAATTATTTTATATTTTCTTGTCTTATGTAAGAAGTTAATGCTTTATTTTCTAGATAGCCTATGCAAGGCAAATATTATTTACAGAATTAGTAACTAAAGATATAGCAATTGTAAACTGTCTATAAATATGGAATATAAACAATTCATGCCTGTGTTTCTTCACAGATTAATGCCAGTTAAAAAACAAGTCACTGCAATAAGATTCCAATGTCTGCATACCTTGAGGCATCTGTGTGGCTAATGGTGAAGATATGGTGACAAAGTTATGTGCAAGGGATCCATAGTGTACCGGCATCTGTCTCCCTTTTCCTGCGTCTGCTTCATTGCCGTAACACTGGTTCATGAACTGGTCCAGAGGGAACCCTCGCCACATTAGCACACCTGATATGTAGGACAATTTGTATTACTTGTACATTACCAATCTGAGTAGATATTATGAAGAAAAAATTTGTAGTGTCAGACTAAGACTGGATTTGCCAACAATGGAGTCTATGTTTGTCTGACAAAATTTTCTTACTAAATACAGTAATTATATACAAAAATATATTTTTTAACACGTTGGCCGTTTCCCACCGAGGCAGGGTGACCCAAAAAGAAAGAAAAAACCCAAAAAGAAAAAACTTTCATCATTATTCAACACTTTCACCATCACTCATACATAATTACTGTCTTTGCAGAGGCACTCAGATACGACAGTTTAGATGTTCCTCCAAACTGCAGGCATTGTATACTTCCCATTTCCAGGACTCAAGTCCGGCTAACTGGTTTTTCTGAGTCCCTTCACAAAATATTACCCTGCTTACACTCCAACAGCTCATCAGGTCCCAAAAACTATTCGTCTCCATTCACTCCTATCTAACACGCTCACACATGCTTGCTGGAGGTTCAAGCCCCTCACCCACAAAACCTCCTTTACAACCTCCCTCCAACCTTTTCAAGGACAACCCCTACCCCGCCTACAGATTTATACGCTCTCCAAGTCATTCTACTTTGATCCATTCTCTCTTAAATTACCAAACCACCTCAATAACCCCTTTTCAGCTCTCTTGACTAATACATACTTTTAGTAACTCCACACCTCCTAATTTCCACACTATGAATTCTCTGCATAATATTTACACCACACATTACCCTTAGACACGACATCACTGCCTCCAGCCTCCTCCTCGCTGCAGCATTTACAACCCATGCTTCACACCCATATAATAGTGTTGGTACCACTATATTCTCGTACATTCCCTTCTTTGCCTCCATGGATAATGTTCTTGTCTCCACAGATAGCTCAACACACCACTTATCTATCTTTTTTCCTTCATCAATTCTATGGTTAACCTCATCCTTCAATAACCCATCTGCTGACAAGTCAACTCCCAAAGTATCTGAAAACATTCTTTTCTTCCATGCTCCCTCTCTCCAGTGTGATATCCAATTTTTCTTTATCTAAATTGTTTGATACCCTCATCCCCTTACATGAAAGGCATATTTAGGCAATATTCAGTGTTGTTTACACATATAAGAATGCTATAGAGGGAGGGGTAGGAGTGGTAAACGGGGTTTAAAAATGTTTCAGGAGGAACCAACATTTGAAGAAGGTAAATATTCAACCTTATATTCATTTAATTTACAGTACAAAAGTTGATTCACCAAATAGCCAACCATACATGTAACATTTACCATATACAATATAAGTTCTTACATATTGTGGTTTTTTGCAAGTACATAGTTCCATGGCCCATGACAGGTGATTAGCCTTATGTATCATTTAAAATTAAAAGGAGTTTAGCCCAGTTTCATCAACATTAAGTGAAACACCTGTAATGTAGTCATCTTGTCCAATTTATTACAGCAAAATAGATTGCTGGAACAAGATGAGATGTGTGGTGAGGGGCATAACACAATAACACTGGTACATATTGTACCTTGTTGATTCCTCATGACTAGTCTCTCTCCTTTCTTCCCAATTCTCTTCCAGTAACAAAGAAACTAACTTCAACTACACAAAAGAGTAAACACCATTGCTAAATATAGCCAAAATCAATTATTTTCAACAACACAGAATACTGCCTAACTATACAGCTAGAAGTGCTACCCTACCTTCTACATTTTTAAACATAAAAATGATAGCCCATCATGTTTTTTTAAAAAACTTATTGCTTACAAAAACAAAAATTGGTGTGTATATGCAATAGTATACACATTCATTTTTTTGCCTTATGTATTCAGCCCCTTTACCTGCTTCTCTATATTGACCATATACTAAGTCTTTTTCATCAAGTGCAGCAGCTGAGCCAATGTGAGTTCCTTCCTCACCATAGTTGGTCATGTAAAATGATATTCGCCCCTGGCGTTGGGATTCGTACATGATGCGATCCATGGTGTTAAGTAGGGTCATTCTGTGGTACATGCGCACCACTATCTCCTCACCCAACTGAAGTAAAGAGAGTAACTATTCATGAAACATACAGAGGAACATAATATGGCATTCAATGCCATTTTATATTGTGATTCATTAAAAGGTTAAGTACTATGCAGGAAGACCTTTTTTTTTAACTCAATGGCCGTTACGTTATGTATATGTAATTATTTGTACAAATATAGTAATATGGTATTTTATTATGAGTGATATTTCACAAATAGCTAAAACAGCAGAAGACAAATTTTTGAGGTCTCAATTATTAACCTTGGGATCATATGCTGGATCAATGATGTTTCCCTTTCGGTCCATAACACGATACACAGGAATGCCATCGTAAAGATCTGGCTGTACAAAGTCAAGCTTCTCAGTCCATTTGGAGCGGGATCCAGGAAAATTAGGTTGTTCTTCGAGGCCGGAGCACAGAGTCTGAAAGCATATAACACATTTAAGAGAATTTTCATTGATTATTAACCGCAGAGGGTTAATAATTCAAGATAGCTCAAGAAAGTCAAGCAGTGTAGCTTATTTCTGTTGGGGGTTCTTCAGTCCTCTTTCCTTGGAAGAAACCCACAACAGATGACTCTCAAGGAAGAGCCCAAAGGCCAGTAAGAGGCTCTTGATCCAAGGAACTGAATTTATCCTCCTATTCCTATTCCCAGGCCTAGCCCCATTCCCTGCCCCCATGGGGCTCGGAGGTAGAAGCTAGGCACCTTGGGTTGCCACAAACCCCGCCCACACTGGGCTCGAAGGGTGTGGCAGCTGTAAAGCAGCAGATGATGTCAGGAGGTGCAAAGGCAGCAAGCACTATAGGATCCTGGGTAATCTACACATATTATCCTGGGTAATCTACACATATGCTGCTATGTATGATAATTTATGTAAATGTATTTATATATACCTGTACATGAATAAATTTACTAACCCAAAAAAGTCAGTGACTTATGGTCACTCATCTGCTGACCAGACATAAGATTATTATTATAATAATCAAAAAGAAGCACTAAACCTACAAGGGTCATACAGCACAGCTTACTTAACCAGAATGTTATTACATTATGGGGAAGCAATAAGATATGATTTCGTTCGGATTTTTAACCCCGGAGGGTTAGCCACCCAGGATAACCCAAGAAAGTCAGTGCGTCATCGAGGACTGTCTGTCTTATTTCCATTGGGGTCCTTAATCTTGTCCCCCAGGCTGCGACCCACACCAGTCGACTAACACCCAGGTACCTATTTGCTGCTAGGTGAACATGACAACAGGTGTAAGGAAACACGTCGAAATGTTTCCATCCCGCTGGGAATCGAACCCGGGCCCTCCGTGTGTGAAGCGAGAGCTTTGCCAGCCAGGCAATGTAGGGATCATACAGCGCCTATGAGCCATGAGAAGCACTTTGGTTTGATCCGAGGAAGGACAGGTTCAATTCCTTGAATGAAGAGCTCATCCCAGCATTATTATTATAATTAAAAAGCATTAAACCTACAAGGGTCATTATTATTATAATCAAAAGAAGCGCTAAACCACAAGGGTTATACAGCCTACAAGGGTCATACAGCGCAGCATCCCGGCATTAAGAAACCTCCCTTAAGAGGTAGTTAACCCGAGTCCCCGTGGTCACCCATCCAGTCACCGACCAGACATTACTTACTCTGCTATTTAGACTCCATAAAGCAGTATTATAGCGCCATAGGCAGCGCCTAACACCATTAATTACAGACCAGCTGACCTTCGCCGCAGCCGCCATTCTTCCCTAACTTAAAAAAAATCACAAATATATTACTGCTGGGAGCTGTGACTAAGATAAGTAATTTCCACAACTTTAAACTAATTTGTTCTTTCCAAAAACATTTCATTATAAAAGAAAATGAGCAACAGAGTGTTGCGTATTACTAATTTATTTGTTTACATTATGGGTTGTGATGAAATTTCTACAAGTATTTTAAAAGTCAAGTCTATAATTAAATTAATTTCCTGGTCAACATTTTTACTGGAAAAAAAAACTATGAAACTTCGCTATTTCAAATAATGTTGAAAAAATGATTTCTAACGATATTTTACATTTTTTAGGGATAAACAGTAGTGGTGACATTCACAATTTATTCTTTTGTAATATATAAGCATTAAGGAAACACTAATGGTGATTTATTATGGTTATAAATATAGATGTATTGAATAATGATTGTCTTCATGGCAGGAGAGGAAGGATCACACCATGCCCAGCCCTTCTAGGGCAAGATAGGTGCCTGAGCCAGAGCTTGCTACCATCTGCAGCTCATAAGACTGCCATTCCCATCAGCTGCTCTGGGGCGGGAAAGATGGCAGGCCAGAGAGCCCCGTGAGGGTGGGGAATGTGGCTAGGCCTGGGGACAGTTGGTCCCAACGATGAGGGGGTACTTGTACCTCCTCCCATGGAAGACATAGGTCTAAGCAACTCCCACGACAGGGAGCCAAGTCCGGGTCACCATCTGGAAAAGACCCTGGCCGGGAGAGTACCGGCGAATCAACACCAACCAATGATGCCTTTATTATTAAAAGACAAAATGAGCACAAGATTAATTAGGTTATAATACTGAAAGATAAATGACAGTTTCGCTTGGTTATATACGTTTTTCAACAATTAGGTACATAAGTAAGTTTATATAGGCACAGGTATACAATATCATCATACATAGTGTAAATTACCTAGGATAACCCAAAAATGTCAGACAAAAGGACTTGACCTGTTATTGCCTTACTAATTGCCCGAAATGCTCTACATACAAAGGGGCTTTTGGCATGTACACCCAACTATTATATTCCTTTGTACAACTATGTATCATGTCAAAATAAATTTCTTATTCTTTCTATTGGGGTTCTTGTAATATCTTATTTAAATCTTAACAGTTAAAAAAACTGTTAAGTAACTAAACTATGTGAAAAACAGTTACAATACAAAGAGATATACTAGAAATAAGGTAAACTGAGTTATTAACAATAAAGAGAGGATGAGATCACGTTAATACATTGGGTTATCCTCTACGTCTACATAATATTATGTGCATATGATATCTGTGTTTTCAACACCATTCCATTTTTGTATGTTATACATACAGCACCTAAATAAATAAATGCTTATACAGACGTGTTACTATAAAAGATAGTTGTAAAAATCTAAATTTGTATAATGAACCTGAATATTAAAGCTTTCTTAACAACGTATATTAATATGGGTAGGTTTCGTATGTTTAAAATAGCCATTATGTTATATGTATGCAACGTTTTATATATCTATCTATCTATCTTTCTATCTATCTATATATATATATTATATATATATATATATATATATATATATATATATATATATATATATATATATATATATATATATATATATATATATACATATATATATATATATATATAAAATAATCTTATAGGTTGGTTTCCCTAGTAAACACTGGCCATGTGGGTGACATCTGCTGGTTATGTATATCACTAGTTACGTAGTTACTGAGGCAAGAAGGAACCTGTAAGTAAACTGGAGGTGTCCTGAAGATAATAACCAGCCCAGGAAAGATAATAACCAGCACAGAGAAGATAATAACCAGCCCAGGGAAGATAATAACCAGCCCAGAGAAGACTTAAACACTGCTGCTGCAGTGTAGACCTTCATACAGTTGAGTTACTTTACTGTTTTAACTTTTATGGTAATATTACTAGGACCCCAATGTAACCAAGTCACTGATTTTTATTTTTTTTGGTTGTCCTAGATAATTTACACTATGTATGATAATTGTATTTATGTGTACCTGTGCCTAAATACTTATCTCAGTCGTGAGCATTAGTGGTGATTTTTTTTTTTTTTGCCTGAGACGTTTGAAATTACTATAATTAATTTAATTTGTTCTGTTAGCTAAATGCTACTCATATATCTATATTCCCTAGCCACTATTTGTCTAAAACTGCCTTTTCATAATTTTGAAGGCAGGACCTCAGTGGAAATAAGTCACTTTAGGTTATCCTAGATAATTTATATATGATAATTGATCTTATGTGTACATGTGCCTAAATAAACTTACTTACACTTTCACTTTTTTGGGTTACATAGTGTAACTTGCCTAAGATATGATAATTGTACTTTATGTACATATTTACTTACTTAATCTAAATAAACTTACCCTGAGGGATGTCTCTATTGTCTTAAAATTAGATATATTAATAAATACATGTATTATTTTCAGATGGCTTCAACCATAAGTGAAAAGAAAGGGAAGAGAATGAGAGGCAAGAAGCCAAGGCAGAAAAAGAATATACTCCAGTCAGAGGTGAAGGATGGTGTCCACATCACTGAGTACAAGAGTATCAGTTTGAGAAAAATAAAAAAGCCCTCCACTCACATATATCCTGGGAGAAAAGTTATTGATCCAAAGTTGTTGAAAAAGTACAGTAAAGGGGAGGGGGTTAAGGTAAGGAAAAATTTATTAATTTATTTCACAAAGTAAAAGACAAGCTGTCATATTATATTTGGGGGAAGTCATTTTATATTTGGGGGAGGTAAGGATGTTTGATTCAAGGAACATGAGGGTAGCTCCAGTTCCTTGAATAAATTGAGTTCACAGGCATCTAGGAACCTTTATAAAGTGAAGGAACACAGCTTCTCTGTCTCTGGTTTACAACTGTGTCCTCTTATCTCTGTTGCTGACACTAAGAAATCTTCTTTATCTCATTTTTGTCTTATGAACCAATATGTGATTAATGTGTCCTCTTTTTCCCATTATTAGCCTTTTTATTGTTATGATACATACAAATAGAGGTCAGGATAAACTTGGAGCCATCTGTGGGCCAGTGATTTAATTTGGGCGACTGATTTTATTTCCTTGATGTCATTGTGTTCTCTCCCAATTCCATCACATGGCCCTTTTTTTTTAACATACTGGCTGTCTCCTACCGAGGTAGGGTGATCCCCCCAAAAAAAGAAGCATTATACCATCATTCACACTATCACTGTCTTTGCAGACTTTTGCAGATACAACAGTTTAGTTGTCACTAAACAACAAATATCCCAAACCCCTCTTTCAAAGTCCAGGCATTGTACTTCCCACCTGCAGGACTAAAGTCCAACTAACCAGTTTTCCTGAATCCCTTCACAAAATATTACCCTGCTCACACTCCAACAGCTCCTCATGTCCTAAAAACCATTCGTCTCCATTCACTCCTATCTAACATGCTCACACATGCCTGCTGCATGTGTGCTGCATATGGCATTAAATTCTGTCATCCATCAATCATTCCATTTGCTCACTTTATCTATATCAGGCATTGAAGATTGTCACTTTTTAAATTTATTTTCATGAAGATTCTTGCATCATTCACATACATATGTAAATAGTTTTCTATTCCTTCTTATAAGTTATTAATATAAATTAAAAGTATTATTGAGGAAAGTATCTCCCCCAAAAGGACATTTTTTCTCGTACAGAAATTCTCTCATCCCTTTAACAGTTTACCTTTAATTATGGATGACATACATAGTATATTTTTTTTAATTTTTGATAGTTTAAATTATATTTTAATTTACAGGTAAAAAGCATCGGTTATAAAAACAAATACTTAAAGCATAAACTGAAAGAAAAGGAGAAAGCATTTCATGAAGCTGAAGAAGCAGCGGCAAGAGCAGAGATCCTGCTGACAGGTGAGTTTCCCTTCATTCTCAGGATGACTATAAATAAAATTCAAGGTTCAGGTATAAGCAGTGTTCCTTTGTCTTGACAGGTAAATGCGCACCTTCAGAAAACTAAATTTTGGGGGCTTATTTTCCCATTAGGTAAATATTTTTTTCTTCTGTTTCCAGATTAATAAATCTCTCTTAATTCCTTGTTCCCTTTATAACTAAACAAAAAGTATTACTGGGCATAATTTGTGTAAATTTGGATTTGGACTCCCTAAAGTGAATACAGGGAACCATAATAAAAATGATAAATCTAATGCATAGCAGTTAAGAAAATCTTTTGGGGGTAATAAACACTTATAAATTGCTATGCATTAGCTTCATTTTTATTATGCCTCCCTGTATCCTGTCTTGGAGTTCAGTCCATGTTGGCACATGCATCGTATTAATTCTTTATCAATTTACTTCACTAGCAGTAAGTAGACATAGGCTTGTGTAAGATATTGGATAAGATAATGCTTACTAAATGAAATATATTGTGAGATTAATGTTTTAAAATTGGTTTGTTAGCTTTAGCAGAAATTATCTTAAAAGAACACTTTCACATTCCTCAGAGATTTCCATTTTTTATTATCTTAAGTCACCTGGGGAAATGGGGGGCATTTGGGATTGATCCAAGGAAAGAGAGGGCAGGTTCAAGTTTTTTTTGGATCAAGTGCTTCTCGCCAGCATCAAGGAACCTTCTTTGAGGGAATTGGAGATTTGTAGGCCTGTCAGTATCTTATCTGCCATATTCATCCTTGCTTTCATTGCAAATGTATTCTTCCTACCTTTGGTGTAGTCATATAACATTGCTTAATTTTTTGTGCTTATTTGAAATTGAGGGCCTTAAGTTGTGCTTTTTTTTTAACTGCTGTACCCAAAACAATTATTAACTGTTTATTATCATTCTATGTAAAAAAAAAAAAAAGCTAAGTACAATACTGTACTTAGGAGGAGGTGCGGGATCACCAAAACGATTGTCCAGAGAGCTGAGGAGGGGTTGTTGAGGTGGTTTGGACATGTAGAGAGAATGGAACGAGACAGAGTGACTTCGAGAGTGTATAAATCTGTAGTGGAGGGAAGGCGGGGTAGGGGTCGGCCTAGGAAAGGTTGGAGGGAGGGGTTAAAGGAAGTTTTGTGTGCGAGGGGCTTGGACTTCCAGCAAGCATGTGTGAGCGTATTTGATAGGAGTGAATGGAGGCATATGGTTTTTAATACTTGACGTGCTGTTGGAGTGTGAGCAAAGTAACATTTATGAAGGGATTCAGGGAAACCGGCAGGCCGGACTTGAGTTCTGGAGATGGGAAGTACAGTGCCGGCACTCTGAAGGAGGGGTGTTAATGTTGCAGTTTTATAACTGTAGTGTAAAGCACCCTTCTGGCAAGACAGTGATGGAGTGAATGATGATGAAAGTTTTTCTTTTTCGGGCCACCCTGCCTTGGTGGGAATCGGCCGATGTGTTAAAAAAAAAAAAAAAAAAAAATACTGTACATGTAGAATTTTCTTCCTTCCATCTATTTTCACCTAGTAATGGTGATGCTGCTTTCCTTCATATAACATTTTAATTCTTAGAAGAAACTACAGCTTTGCAAATATTGTTATTGGAATACCCCAACAAATATTACTGTGACTAGTATGTTGTCTTCTCACTAGTAGTGTGACTGATGAGCTGCTTTTGATTATATAGCTAAGTGTTTCTGTTCATGTGGTAAAGTAATTAAAAGAAAGCTGAGATTTAGAATGTTAGAATAAGTCTTCTTCTTTCAACAAATCGGCCGCTTCCCACCAAGGCGGGGTGGCCCAAAGAGAAAAACAAAAGTGTCTCTTTTTAACTTTAGTAATGTATACAGGAGAAGGGGTTACTAGCCCCTTGCTCCCGGCATTTTAGTCGACTCTTACGACACGCATGGCTTACGGAGGAAGAATTCTGTTCCACTTCCCCATGGAGATAAGAAGAAATAAGAACAAGAACTAGTAAGAAATTGGAAGAAAACCCAGAGGGGTGTGTATATATATGCTTGTACATGAATGTGTAATGTGACCTAAGTGTAAGTAGAAGTAACAAGACATGCCTGAAATCTTGCATGTTTATGAGACAGAAAAAAGACACCAGCAATCCTACCATCATGTAAAACAATTACAGGCTTTCGTTTGACACCTGTAATTGTTTTACATGATGGTAGGATTGCTGGTGTCTTGGTAACTACATATATAATAGGCTAGGTAGTAGGTTGGTAGACAGCAGCCGCCCAGGGAGGTACTACCGTCCTGCCAAGTGAGTGTAAAACGAAAGCCTGTATTTGTTTTACATGATGGTAGGATTGCTGGTGTCTTTTTTCTGTCTCATAAACATGCATGATTTCAGGTATGTCTTGTTACTTCTACTTACACTTAGGTCACACTACACATTCATGTACAAGCATATATATATACACACCCCTCTGGGTTTTCTTCTATTTTCTTACTAGTTCTTGTTCTTATTTCTTCTTATCTCCATGGGGAAGTGGAACAGAATTCTTCCTCCGTAAGCCATGCGTGTCGTAAGAGGCGATTAAAATGCCGGGAGCAAGGGGCTAGTAACCCCTTCTTCTGTGTATATTACTAATTGTAAAAGGAGAAACTTTCGTTTTTCCTTTTGGGCCACCCCGCCTTGGTGGGAAACGGCCGACGTGTTGAAAGAAGAAGAAGATATATAATAGGCTGCAATATATATTATTGTTTCATGAGGCATGTTTGTCATGGGACACCAGTAGACAAATATATGCATGGGAGTATATGTATATAAGATTAATGTATTACAATTTTGTTCAATATTTCATGCACAGAAACAAGTGGTCAGTTAGAGGCAGAAGATGATTCATACACTTCACACATTACACAAAGAGACATCAGGGATGCTGTGGACATTACTTCAGCTACTAAAAGCTTTGATCTCAATCTTAACCAGTTTGGTCCATACAAGTAAGTGAGTCACTGCTTCTTGCATTTAACTTGAAAGTGTTGTCATTTTTCAGTGGCTTATGCCTTCTAAGTTTTTAATTTGATTATGTAACAGTGGCTTACCTACAATTGGAAGTTTGTAGCTGTCAGTGGTTAAGATTAGTATTTGGATTAGTGGTTAAGATTAGTATTTGGATTAGTGGTTAAGATTAGTATTTGGATTAGTGGTTAAGATTAGTATTTGGATTAGTGGTTAAGATTAGTATTTGGATTAGTGGTTAAGATTAGTATTTGGATTAGTGGTTAAGATTAGTATTTGGATTAGTGGTTAAGATTAGTATTTGGATTAGTGGTTAAGATTAGTATTTGGATTAGTGGTTAAGATTAGTATTTGGATTAGTGGTTAAGATTAGTATTTGGATTAGTGGTTAAGATTAGTATTTGGATTAGTGGTTAAGATTAGTATTTGGATTAGTGGTTAAGATTAGTATTTGGATTAGTGGTTAAGATTAGTATTTGGATTAGTGGTTAAGATTAGTATTTGGATTAGTGGTTAAGATTAGTACAGTGGTACCCCGGTTTACGATGGTCCCCAAACTCACCCTTTTATGTAAGTTTATTTTTTAAATGCTTTTGTAAGTGTAATTTTGGGGGTCTAAAAGGACTAGTCTATTTTACAACATTTCTTAAGGAGATAAATTCGTTTGGTAATGGCACTTGAACAGCATTCTGGAATGAAAAATATCAGTAAACCGGGTACCACTGTATTTGGATTAGTGGTTAAGATTAGTATTTGGATTAGTGGTTAAGATTAGTATTTGGATTAGTGGTTAAGATTAGTATTTGGATTAGTGGTTAAGATTAGTATTTGGATTAGTGGTTAAGATTAGTATTTGGATTAGTGGTTAAGATTAGTATTTGGATTAGTGGTTAAGATTAGTATTTGGATTAGTGGTTAAGATTAGTATTTGGATTAGTGGTTAAGATTAGTATTTGGATTAGTGGCTAAGATTAGTATTTGGATTAGTGGCTAAGATTAGTATTTGGATTAGTGGCTAAGATTAGTATTTAGATTAGTGGCTAAGATTAGTATTTGGATTAGTGGCTAAGATTAGTATTTGGATTAGTGGCTAAGATTAGTATTTGGATTAGTGGCTAAGATTAGTATTTGGATTAGTGGCTAAGATTAGTATTTGGATTAGTGGCTAAGATTAGTATTTGGATTAGTGGCTAAGATTAGTATTTGGATTAGTGGCTAAGATTAGTATTTGGATTAGTGGTTAAGATTAGTATTTGGATTAGTGGTTAAGATTAGTATTTGGATTAGTGGTTAAGATTAGTATTTGGATTAGTGGTTAAGATTAGTATTTGGATTAGTGGTTAAGATTAGTATTTGGATTAGTGGTTAAGATTAGTATTTGGATTAGTGGTTAAGATTAGTATTTGGATTAGTGGTTAAGATTAGTATTTGGATTAGTGGTTAAGATTAGTACAGTGGTACCCCGGTTTACGATATTTTTTCATTCCAGAATGCTGTTCAAGTGCCATTACCAAACGAATTTATCTCCTTAAGAAAAGTTGTAAAATAGACTAGTCCTTTTAGACCCCCAAAATTACACTTACAAAAGCATTTAAAAAAATAAACTTACATAAAAGGGTGAGTTTGGGGACCATCGTAAACCGGGGTACCACTGTATTTGGATTAGTGGTTAAGATTAGTATTTGGATTAGTGGTTAAGATTAGTATTTGGATTAGTGGTTAAGATTAGTATTTGGATTAGTGGTTAAGATTAGTATTTGGATTAGTGGTTAAGATTAGTATTTGGATTAGTGGTTAAGATTAGTATTTGGATTAGTGGTTAAGATTAGTATTTGGATTAGTGGTTAAGATTAGTATTTGGATTAGTGGTTAAGATTAGTATTTGGATTAGTGGTTAAGATTAGTATTTGGATTAGTGGTTAAGATTAGTATTTGGATTAGTGGTTAAGATTAGTATTTGGATTAGTGGTTAAGATTAGTATTTGGATTAGTGGTTAAGATCAGTATTTGAACCAGTGCTGTTTCAGGTTTATGTGAATGACATGGTAGATGAAATGATCATATGTACTGGATCTATTCACTGATGATGAGAATACAGACAGATGAGGATGGAGAAAGGCTGCATAAAGGATCTGGATAAACTGCAGGGTTTTTCAGATAAGTAGCCGCTTGAATTCAACCCCGGCAAATGCAAAGTTATAAAGTTCGGGGAAGGGGCAAGAAGACTGGACACTGAGTAAAGACTGGGGACAGAGGTTGCTGACCTTGTTCAAAGAGAAGGGCCTGGGAGTAAGCATAGTCCCTACCATATCGCCAGAGGATCACATCAACTGAATAACCTCTGCAGCCAGTACCTGCCTGGCAAATCTCAGACTGGCTTTTAGGAATTTCAACAAAGAGTCATTCCAGGTGCATTATATGTTACGTATCAGGCCCATCTTGGGGTATGTAGAACCAGTATGGAACCCACACCTAAGGAAGTATGTTAAGATACTAGAGAAAGTGCAGAAGAATGCAGCAAGACTAGTTTCAGAGATAAGAGATATGAGCTATGAGGAAAGGCTAAAGTCATTGAATCTAACTACAGTGGTACCTCGACTTACGATATTTTTTCATTCCAGAATGCTGTTCAAGTGCCATTACCAAACGAATTTATCCCCATAAGGAATGATGTAAAATAGACTAGTCCTTTTAGACCCCCAAAATTACACTTACAAAAGCATTTAAAAAAATAAACTTACATAAAAGGGTGAGTTTGGGGACCATCGTAAGTCGAGGTACCACTGTACTCTGAAGGACAGAAGGACCAGGAAAAATATGATAACATACAAAATACAGTGGAACCTCGGTACTCGAACAATTTGGTATTCATACGCTTTGTTTGGTAAAAAAAATTGCTCGGTAGTTGACCGTTTGCTCAGCACTTTACCAAATAAACATGACCTGCCAGAACTTTGCTGTAAACTATTTCATATTTCTTCACATTTTTTGGTGATTTTTTATGTTATTTGTATAAATAAGTCACCATGGGGCCTACGAAGATTAGTGATAACAGCCAACCAAAAAGAAAATTGGTTGGGAAAAATTTGTTCAGTACTCGAACAGATCAGCACTAGAACAGCCTTCCAGAACGAATTAAGTTCGAGTACCTTGGTTCCACTACTCAGAGGAATTGATAGGGCAGACAGAAACAGGTTGCTTGAGACTGGAAACAGGTACTCGGGGGCACAGCTGGAAGCTCGAGACACGGATGAGTCGCAGAGATGTCAAGAAGTATTTCTTCAGTCTCGAGGTGGTCAGGAACTGGAGGCAGACTCCATACATAGTTTTAAGAACAAATATGATAAGGCCCACGAGGCTAGGGGAGAGCGAATCTGACAAGTGGCATGTTGAGAGGCGGGGCCTCTCAACATGTGAGCATGTGGAACAGATTATGGACATGGATTGTGAAATATATAGATTTTTAATAATTTTACTTGCTTTGTGATTAAGATTTATATAATAGTGAATTGATCACTACAGTAGGAAGTTCATGATGTTAGAAATGTAATGTTTAAAGTGCTAAATGATCAAACAACTTTGAAAATGTAATATAATAACCACCTAGTTTCTTATAGGAACATTCATTACTGGCTTTGGAAATAAATGCAGGCAAGTTGCAGCAGGGGAGGGGGTAAAGGTTTTGTGTGCAAGGGGCTTGGACTTCCAGCAAGCATGTGTGAGCGTGTTAGATAGGAGCGAATGGTTTTTAGAACTTGACATGCTGTTGGAGTGTAAGCAAGGTAACATTTATGAAGGGATTCAGGGAAACCGGCAGGCCGGACTTGATTCCTGGAGATGGGAGGTACAGTGCTGGTACTCTGAAGGAGGGGTGTTAATGTTGCAGTTTTATAACTGTAGTGAAAGCATGCCTCTGGCAAGACTGATGGAGTAAATGATGATGAAAGTTTTTCTTTTTCGGGCCACCTCGCCTTGGTGGGAAACGGCCGATGTGTTAATAAAAAAAAAACGTTATAGCAATATCCCTGTTGCTGTGGGCTATCTCATTCATCCATTAATTAAATATAATTTTCTCTTGTTAGAATGCGATTCACTCGAAATGGACGGCACCTTGTTTTGGGTGGAAGAAAAGGCCATTTAGCAGCCATGGATTGGGTAACAAAAAAACTCCATTTTGAAATCAACGTCATGGAATCCCTCCATGATGTTTGCTGGCTCCACACAGAAACTATGATGGCTGCTGCACAGAAGCAGTGGGTGTACATTTACGACAACCAAGGAATTGAACTTCATTGTCTGAAAAAGATGGACAGAGTTCTAAAACTGGAATTTCTTCCTTACCATTTTCTCCTCTGTGCTGCGGTAAGTTCATGAGCACATTGAATGTTGCCTTTTCCACACTAATGAAGAGAAATGATTTCATATGTAATTCATCAGATGGACCTCGGTTGTATGAAGGTTCATTGTATAGTACAGTGGACCCCGAGTAACGTAAAAATTTCACTCCAGAAGCCTGCTCAAGTGCCATTACCGAACGAATTTACGCCCTTAAGGAAAAATATCACGTAGGTTAGTCTATTTCAGACCCCCAAAAATACACTTCCACAAGCACTTACAATATTATACTTACATAATTGTATGATTTCCAGGGTGTTCGTTACTCGGGGGTCCACTGTACTTCCTAATTTCTATACCTGATATTCTATGATGAAAAGTGACTTTACTGTTGTATGATATCTTAGTCCGTCTCTCTCCAATGCTGTACTACTTCTCATGTAGAAATAAACTTGCCATATATGGTATAGACACTTGTATTCAAGAGCAGAAGCCATTCAGAACAAGATATTTTTATTTATTAATTTGAAAGTCTATTAAATGAAATCTGGAAGCAGTCCTACCAAAAAACAAATACTAGTCAGATTTTATATCATTCTACCTATAAGTATATCATTTGAAAGATGCCTGCACAGGAACCCTGTGGCCAGGAAGACCCACACACTGTATTGTGGTTAACCTCTCAGGTGATGACTGTCTGATATACTAGTACAGCTAACTAACTTAAGTAAACACCTGAAATCAGGAGCTGGTGTTCCATCACCAGCTTCCCTTCCAACAAACAGGGTGTGCAAGGGGCATAAAGATGACTTATTCTTTCCAAATTTATTACAATTTCATGATATTAACAGTGGAATTCAGCCACAAAGCACACTAAGTATATTTAACCCAGGATAACCCAATGTATGAGAGTATAGTTATACCAACACTCTTATATGGGTGTGAAGCATGGGTGATGAATATTGCAACAAGGAGAAGGCTGGAGGCAGTGGAGATGTCATGTCTGAGGTCAATGTGTGGTGTGAATATAATGCAGAGAATTCGGAGTTTGGAAATTAGGAGGAGGTGCGGGATTACCAAAACTATTATCCAGAGAGCTGAGGAGGGGTTGTTGAGGTGGTTCGGACATGTAGAGAGAATGGAACGAGACAGAATAACTTCGAGAGTGTATAAATCTGTAGTGGAGGGAAGGCGGGGTAGGGGTCGGCCTAGGAAAGGTTGGAGGGAGGGGGTAAAGGAAGTTTTGTGTGCGAGGGGCTTGGACTTCCAGCAAGCATGTGTGAGCGTATTTGATAGGAGTGAATGGAGACAAATGGTTTTTAATACTTGACGTGCTGTTGGAGTGTGAGCAAAGTAACATTTATGAAGGGATTCAGGGAAACCGGCAGGCCGGACTTGAGTCCTGGAGATGGGAAGTACAGTGTCTGCACTCTGAAGGAGGGGTGTTAGTGTAGCAGTTTTATAACTGTAGTGTAAAGCACCCCTCTGGCAAGACAGTGATGGAATGAATGATGATGAAAGTTTTTCTTTTTCGGGCCACCCTGCCTTGGTGGGAATCGGCCGATGTGTTAATAAAAAAAAAAAAAATAACCCAGTAAAGTCAACCAATGTGACTTTTTCCATGTTTTGAGAAGTATTTCACTCTGAAACAATTGTAATATAAGTACTCCTTGTACATAGTGTTAGAAGACCAGAATAGTAAAAAATAAATAGAATAAAAAAGTTATACCATATATTCCAAGTGGAGCAATGTTGGGCTAAGCATTTCCCCATGTTTGAAGTGCTAAAAAATCTTTAAACCCATCTAATATCATAAGAAATTAGTGTACATAGTGTTAATTAAAAACAATTAAAAAACAAAAACAATCATATCTTGATGTCAATAAATTGTAAAATGTAAATATTGCTGGTGCATTTATGCTGCTGTTGCCAACAAGTGATTTTTAAAGAGATTCCACTCATTTTAGTCTTATGCACCCTTTTATTCTATATATTTTTTTTAATCTCCCCCACATAGGAATTTTTATTTCTGGTTATGCCACAGTTTAGGGGTTAGAAAAGTAGCGCTGCAACTATTAGAAAATTAAAAAAAAATTGTGATAAAGTAATTATTATAGACAGGATAGCATGAGCTATCATGTCTTTGTACTGTTAAGTAGTTAATGATACAAGTTGAACCAAAATATCATCACAAGTTTCGGTCTCTTGTGTGATGGTTATTTGTGCATTGTTCCAGTTATTGTATTGTGACTATTATTATACTTCAGTAGCTATACTTTCTTATTCACTCACATAGGCCAGAAATCAGTAACAATGATCAAAGTAGTCTAAATAGCAGGGCCAGGGGCAGTCTATACCCCCCCTCAAACACAGCTTGGCAAGGATTCTAACACTAACCCTGTCTTTGTTTCCTAATTTCTCTGCTAGTTTGCAATTATTGTTTTTCACAGAATGAAACTGGATATTTGAACTGGCTTGATATTACGTTGGGAAAAGAAGTTGTTCAATTTCCCACACTAAAGGGTCGTCTGGAAATTGTATGTCAGAACCCCTACAATGCAGTGCTGTGCTGTGGTCATTCAAATGGGACAGTATCGATGTGGACCCCTAACAGCCGTGAGCCTGTAGCCTCCATCTTGTGTCATCCTCATCCCATAAAAGCTATTGATGTTGATCCCACTGGAAGGTATTTGTTTTAATTTTTCTTTACTGTAAGTCCAGCCACTATAAAATTTTGCATATTTCAATTCGGTTTAAGTAAATGTTCATAAATACAATAATTGGCCAAGGCTAATTAGTTGGCACCCAGAACTTTTACTACATATCTTTTTTATAATTACTGATTACTTTTAACTTGTTCTTATATGATCAGTTAGAATTGGTTACAGGATGCCAACAAAAGCATAGCTTAAAATCACCTTACATATTACTTTTTTCATGCTTTTTTTAAATGATTACAGATCCTTATCAGCCCTTAAACTGTGAGAGATCCAAAGGGGTAATAAGAAGTGCTGGTAGAATAGTAGAATCTTGTTTTGAAGGTAATGACACCAAAAATTTGAAATTTGGTGGAAAACTGATACAATTACAGAGGTGCAAGGTTGGCAATTTTTGTCCAATTTGAAGCTTATTTCAGGCCAATTCAATTTCTCAAACTGACCCAATTCCTGGCTGTTTCACTAGTATGCCTTCTGTTCTATTGATTGAACATGATAGACTGCTCATTCAATTATCAGAACTATCCTGTAAAGCATTCAGATCCATAATTTGGCAAATTTTATGCAGAGTTCAACAAATTCCAATTTAAAAAGAGTTAAAAATAAACACTGTAGGTACTCCAGCCACTAAAGCAACCTTTCCACTGTTCACTAATCACATCTCCAGACCTCTTATATATAACACTTGCCCTCCATTTTGAATACATCCATTACAATTATTGAAGTTTTACACTATTTCTCGACTAATAAAATATAATTTAAGAATGTTGGCATGGTTTAGGCCATCTTAAGTAATTGATGTAGACCTAGTAAACCCAATCAAACAACTGGGGAGGAGTTTGTTAGACCCCTGCCCTTCCTCAGAAAACTTGCCAATTTCAGACCACTTCCAGTCTGAAACTGACCAGAATCATCTCTATTTCACTAGTAAGTCTTCCTGCCAGTCAAATAACCACCCTAGGAAAAAACAAAGTTACTGTTTTAACCCAAACACAGGTCAGATATTCACGGTTTCTGTCATGCACTGCATGGGGCAGGATTTTTTTATATGTACAGTGGACCCCCGAGTTTCGGTCATAATTCATTCCAGAAGGCTGTTCAAGTGCCATTACCGAACAAATTTGTTCCCTTAAGGAAAAATGTAAATTAGATTAGTTCTTTCAGACCCCAAAAAATACACATACAAAAGCACTTACAATATTAAACTTGCATAATTGTTCGATTTCCGAGGTGACCGAAACTCGGGGGTCCACTGTATACTTTGTATTCCCACTTCAGACTCATTCTCTCCTGTCTAGGCCAAAATTTACAGATCACAACACATTTGAGGGTGCCATAATTAAGATGTTTCCACGGGGATGTAGAAAAGAATCCTTGTGTAAGCCATGTGCCTAAAATGCTGGGGGAAAGGGGCTAGTAACCCCTTCTCCTGTATAAATTACTATGTAAATGTAAAAAGAAGAAAATCTTCAAGTTTTCTTACCCTGTCTCGGTGGGAGATGACCATTGTGTTAAAGTTTTGAAATTGGTGAAAAATGATCACTCATTGACAAAATGTGCATAGTAGTATTTATTTTTCCATTTATTTATACCAAGTTTTGAGTGTTTTGCTTTTTTTTTTATCTATCTTCAATGTCTAACACTATATACAATAGTTTCTTATTATATTGGATGTGTTTCAAGGTATTTTAGTACTCAAAACATGGAGATGCATAGTCTGATATAGACCCATGTGGAATATACACTATAAATTAGTACCAGATAAATAATTGTCACCCTGCCTCAGTGGGAAACGGCCGATGTGTTAAAAAAAAAATAATTGTTGCTTATTTTTAGTGCTTTTGTCTTCTAACACTGTATACAAGGAAATCTTATGATATTGCTACTGACTGGATGTGATATTCCAGGAAACAGAAGTACAGTGGACCCCCGGTTAACGGCCATAATTTGTTCCAGAGTGCTGTTCAAGCGCCATTACCAAACACATTTTTTCCCTTAAGGAATAATTGTAAATTAGATTAGTCCTTTTAGACCCCCAAAAATACACTTACAAAAGCACTTACAAAAATACACTTACATAATTGTTCGAGTTTGGAGCAGTACGTAAACCGGGGGTCCACTGTATACCTTATACCTTTGATATACCTTTGAAGAGTTTCAAGAGTATCTACTCTCTGAGCCCGGCCATGGGCCAGGCTCGTCTGGTGCTTGCCTGGTCAACCATTGGTCACATTGTCTGATTTCTTGGAGCCAGAGTAAAAAAAAAAATTGCACATACATTGCAATGTACTTTTTATGTGCCCATAACATGTGTGGCCTCATGACCATTGTAAAAAAAATGTGTATGCTACATACACATGCCTAAATAAAAACAAAATTTTATACATAGATGCAGAGCGGCACATTAGACACATTGACATAACCCACTGAGTCATTCTTACCCATGATTGACATAACCCACTGAGTCATTCTTACCCATGATGTACTGTGTGGACTTGCCTTGCCCTACTTTTTTTTTCCTATGCCTGACAAGGTGGCAGGTCTCCCCAAACACCTGAACTGAGGCATAAAATGTTAGCTGGCATCAAATTTGAAGGTGCGAAAATTGCATGTCAATTTACGCCAGACACAGATAGGTCTTTGATGTAAATTTGCAGCAGACACAGTTTAAGGGTTAAGTTGGAACTGCATGTAAGTGTATAAAACACTTGATTATTTGACAAAATTTGAAAATTAGTAAGATCTTTTTATTGATTTATGTGCACTTGTGTGTTTTAGCAACAGCAGGTTTAACAATAAAGTTGTGTACAGCATATGGAAGTCAAGTACGTACTTACAGTACAACTAGCTAATTTTGAGCCCTGAAATACAAAGTATTTTGTGGAGTGTATGTTGACAAAATATTTTATACATATATACAGGTACATGGCTACAGCAGGACTTGACAGAGTACTGAAGATTTGGGATGCACGAAACTTGGGTGAATGTATGCATTCTTACAGTGTTGGTTCTGGGGCATCATCTGTAAAGTTCTCGCAAAAAGGTTTATTAGCTCTGGCTATGGGTAATGTTGTAGAGGTAAGTAGGAAGATCTTTTATGTATATTATTATAGTTTTGTTTGGTGCAATCTTTTATAAATTACAGTATACAGTACAGTGGACCCCCGGTGTTCGTCCTGCTCTAAACTCGCCCTTTTATGTAAGTGTATTTTTTTAAATGCTTTTGTAAGTGTATTTTTGGGGGGTCTAAAAGGACTTCTGAAACATTCTGTCCCTGCCTACCTTGTCAGTCCCTCTCAGTATTTTATACGTCGTTATCATGTCTCCTCTATCCCTCCGGTTCTAAAGTGTGTGTGTGTGTGTGTTCGTAGAGAGCTTCACATGCAGTAGAGAAGAGATCGGCAGTTCCACACACTCACAAATACATTGTTTCTAAACCAAAGTTTGCATTCATTCACCTGCCATGTATTCCTTATGGGAATAAATTCGTTTGGTAATGGCACTTGAACAGCATTCTGGAACGAAAAAATCACGAAAACCGGGGGTCCACTGTATTAGTATTATAAAAGGGTACAAACACATCATCTCTTCTCAAACCATTTCTTCTTGTCAATAGCAGGCATTATCATTAGGAAGTGATCACCATGCCTCAAATGTGAAGGTATATGGTGATCGGTACAGTGGCACATGTGTACTGCAGGTGTTGTGACCTGTAATGGTAGAGAATCTTTTATTGAAGGTAATAAAAGAAAAAGTACGAAATTTGATGGAAAATTTACGTAATTATGCAATCGCGAATTTTGCTGTGTCAGCAATATTTACGCATGGGTGAATTTACCCACTTTGAGTCCTAACCTAACAATGCAGGCATTCCTGGCACTAAAATAACATTTCTTGTTCATTAGTTACATTTCCAGGCTTTACACATGAATTCCATTTTGAATTTTTATTCACAAAAAATAGAAGATTTACTCTTATGCAATATTGTAATAATTGTATAAATAATATCAGTGCATTCATGAATGCACATTAGACCTACCAGCTGACATTTATTGGATGCTTGATATGATTTGTTTACTCTTGAATATCAACAAAAATCAAACATTTCTGCTAAGTTGAGCTCAATTTCAAGCTATTTTCAGTACTAAAATCAATTAAACTCATCTCTATTTCTGTAATATATTTTCCATTCTATCAACTGAGACCAAGAAACCGCGAATACAACTGTAAAAGCCATACGAAAATACACCGCAAAGTTGCCATTTTAATCCAAAAAGTTGCATTTTCTTTTTCTCATGCATTGTGTGCTGCAGGATTTGTTTTATATGGTGCACACTTACTACACAGATGCATTCTCTCAAATCTAGGCCCAGATTTATTGCTCACAGCTTATCTGAGTGAGCTGAGCTCATGACGTAGTACTACGGCTTCAACCCTGGCTTCAAAGCCATAGAACTATGGAATGGACCCTCAAAGGATTAAGTGAGGAGTGCCTGTATTGTAATAATTGTATAAATAATGTCAGCACATTCGTAAACGCATATTAGACCAACCAATGGACATGTATTGGACGAGTTATATGATTTGTTTACTCTGGAATATCGGCAAAATACGAATACAGTGAACCCCCGGTGTTTGTCATGCTCCAAACTCGCCCTTTTATGTAAGTGTATTTTTTTAAATGCTTTTGTAAGTGTATTTTTGGGGGTCTAAAAGGACTAGTCTACTTTACATTATTCCTTATGGGGATAAATTCGTTTGGTAATGGCACTTGAGCAGCATTCTGGAACGAAAAAATCACGAAAACCGGGGGTCCACTGTACTTCCACTATTTTGAGCTCAATTTCAAACTATTTTCACTATTCAAACCAATCAAAATCATTCTATTTCTGTAATATATTTTCCATTCTGCCAAGTGAGTCCAAGAAACCATGAATACAACCATAAAAAACATATGAAAATACACCGCAAAGTCGCTGTTTTAAACCAAAAACAGTAGCAGTGTTTTTTTCTCATTATGCACTGCCTTCTAAAGGATTTTCTATATGGTGCACACTTACTGCATTGACTCAGTCTCTCATATCTTGACCCAAATTTACTGCTCACAGCTTATCTAAGCGAACTGAGTTCATGGTGTAGAACTACGGCACTAACACTGGTTTCAAAGCCGTAGAACTACGGGACCAACCCAGAAAGGGTTAAAAGATAATAAAAAATCTAATATAAACTGGGAGTAGACAGAGTTGCTTTTTGCTGATGATATAGTGCTTTTGAGATTCTGAAGAGAATTTGCAGAGGTTGGTGGATGAATTTGGAAGGGTACATAAAATATGGAATTTGAAAGTGAACATGTGAAAGAGCATTGTGATGAGAGTAAAACAAAAAATTTAGGTAATGAAAGACTGGATATTAGATTGGAAGGAGATATTATGGAAGTGAATGTATTCAGATATAGTGGTACCCCGGTTTACGATGGTCTCCAAACTCGCCCTTTTATGTAAGTTTATTTTTTTAAATGCTTTTGTAAGTGTATTTTTGGGGGTCTAAAAGGACTAGTCTATTTTACATTATTCCTTATGGGGATAAATTGTTTGGTAATGGCACTTGAACAGCATTCTGGAATGAAAAAATATCGTAAACCGGGGTACCACTGTACGTATTTGGAAGTGGATTTGTCGACAGATGGGTCTATGAAAGATGAGGTAAACCATAGAAATGATGAGTGAAAAAGGTGGGTAGTGCATTGAGGCATCTGTGGAGACAAAGATGTTATCTATCAGAGTATAGTGGTACCAATGCTCCTATATGGGTATGAAGCATGGGTGTTAAAAGTTACAGCAAGGAAGAGGCTGGAGGCAGTGTAGATGTGTCTGAGGTTAATGTGCAGTGTGAATATTATGCACAATTCACAGTTTGGAGATTAGAAGGGGAGGTTGTGGGCGAGTGATGATGTAAGGAATTCTTCTTTTACAGGTCACCCTACCTTGGTGGGAGATGGCTGGAGTATTAAAAAAAAACCTTCAGACTTCTATTTATTAATAAACTTATGTCTTTTGCTTACCATATCAATATTTTTGTGCCTCTTCACAAGTCACCTCTATGTAATATTCTCAGAAAATGAATACATTAAAACTTAAGGAAAGGCTTTGGGTTAATATGATATATTTCAGGTGTATCGTAATGTGATGAACGGAGGAGCTAGTGAACCATACATGCGGCACAAATCAGGCAGCATAATAAGAGATATGCAGTTCTGCCCATTTGAAGATATTCTTGGCATCTCCACATACCATGGATATTCAAGTTTAATTATTCCAGGTATGGCTGTTTCCGAAATGTGATGAGAAAAATGCATATGTAGATTATGACCAATTTTCTTGTGTGCTTTATAAGTCACTCTATAGTTATATACATTTGGATGGATTTCATGTGCTGCAGGCATGCAAAGTTATCATGCATACGTGATGACACACAGGTGCATGCTTACACTAACAAAAGTGGAATGTTCTGAGCACAACAGATATTATTCCAACAGTAGTTCATTTCTCAACTGATATTTGGAGCATGTTTTTGCAACAAATTGACATCAGAGAATTAAGTAAATTGAAAATATAAAATTTCTGGCTCACAGATATTTGTATCTTTATATTAAGTAAATATGAGATGAACTGTAAATTGACAAGAAAAAAAAGGAAGGTGGTGCAGTGAGGCATCTATGGAGACAAAGAACTTTATTAATGGAGGCAGAAAGGGGAACGTACCAGAGTATAGTGGTACCAACACTCTTATATGGGCATGAAGCATGAGTTTTAAATGTTGCAGCAAGGAAGAGGCTGGAGGTAGTGGAGATGTTGTGTTTAAGGGCAATGTGTGGTATGAATACTACTATGCAGAGAAATTAGTAGTTTGGGAGATGTGTGGTTACTAAAAGTATTATCCAGAGTTGAGGAGGGGTTATTGAGGTGGTTTGGATATTGAGTGGATAGAGCAAAACAGAATGATTTGAAGGGTGTATAAATTTGGGGAGGAGGAAGGGTAGGGGTCATCCTAAGAATGGTTGAAGGGAGGAGGTAAAAGAGGTTTCATATGTGAGAGGCTTAGACATCCAACAGGTATGTGTAAGGATGTTAGATAGGATTCAGTAAAGGCAAGTGGTTTTTATAATGATGTGCTGTTGGAGTGTGAGCAAGGTAACATTCATGAAGTGATTGAAGTGATTCAGGGAAACAGGTATCTGGACTTAGTCCTGGTGGTGGGGAGTACAGTGCCTGCAATCTAAGAGGGATGGGGATAATTGCAATTTGGAGGAGCATCTGAACTGTAGGAACATTGTGTGTCTGGCAAGACAGTAATAGTGAATGATGACAAAAGTGTTTCTTTTTTTTGGGTACCCTACCTCGGTGGGAGACGGCCACTGATTTAAAAAAAAAAAATAGATTTAGAAAAGATGTAGGAAAGTACTGGTTCTCAGACTTGTTGATGAGTGGCTAACTTCTTGGGGAGCTTTGGGAATGGGTTGGATAAGTATGTGAGTGGGAGTGGTTGGATTTAAAGACCTGCCTAGTGTGGGTCATTGGGCACAGGCATGCTGTAGTGTTTCTCCATTCTTGTGTTCTTAACTGTAACTGCAGTAACATGACTCACAAAATCGTAATGACACGATTGCAAAAAAACCATACCACGGGTGGGGTTTCTAACCCCCACCTGTGGTATGGTTTGTAACTGCAGTAATGTAGTACAGCAGCAGTATTAATAATTATGAAAATAATCTATGTGAAGGATACCAAATAATGGCCATAATGATGATGTTCTTTATTTTAGGTGCTGGCGAACCAAATTTTGATGCCTTAGAAGCCAATCCATACATAAGTTTGTCAGCGCGTAAAGAATCCGAAGTAAAGGCTCTTCTCTCCAAGGTTCCTGCTGAGCTGATCACTCTTGATCCTCATAGTATTAGCCAGGTATGTAATATATTTTTAATATTTGAAAATCTTGTGGATAGGGTCTTCATGTACTTGTACACAAAAGATTGTTTAAAGGAGTAAATTTTTTTTATGAGTTTTATTAGAAGTCTTAAAATTATACATGTATATATTTTTTTTTTTTTTATAATTCTTCCTTTAGAAAATAATATACAGTAGTTGCTCGACATTGGAAAAGCGAGTCATTGTTCGTAAGAAATTAATTGGCTTCAAAATGTGTGTCCAGTATGAAACCTTGTAAGCTAGGGCCCTACTATATGCAAATTTACTTTTAGGCAATGACCTCATTTCTACCAACAATCCCTTATGTCCAATCAGTACAGTTTGCAACACAAGTGGTTTGCAGTGAACTTTGAAATTACTATAGCTACTACTATATATGCCATGACTGTATGACCCTTTTGGGCTTAGCACTCATCTTGATTATATGATTGCATTATATGCAATGATCTCAATGTATTTATGGCATGAAGCAAGGGACACCTGTATATGCCTCAGGCTCAGGAACTCTAAATTCTTAAAAAACTGCAGCAGAATTATTTCAAACTTCATATATCCTATGGTGTCTGCATACAGGTGGCATCACACAAACTCTTAACCCTTTCACTCTCCTATTTAGATCTGTCTTAATCACATCACCCTCTATTATGTCTAGACCAGAATTTACCAATCACATGAGAGAATGGGCTTGCACAATATAAAAAAAAATCTGTGCCAATCAGTGCATAATAGGAACAACTAACTTCTGCCCTTATATTTTTTAAAACAGTAACTTTGAGGCATGTTGTAGGGTGGTTTTCATGATTTTATTGTCTTTTTCTTGATATCATTGATAGAATGAAAGACATACTAGAGAAATGGAGATGATTTTGGTTGATTTCAGACTTGAAATGTCTTGACATAGGCCTTAAAGTGGCAGAAATATTTGTTTTGGCGATTATCTTGAGGAAGGGTAGGGGGCCTTATACCACCTGTCTGTTTTATGGCTTTTTACTAGGTGTGCCTAACTTACTGGAATGGTTTGACCCATTACCAAGCATTATTAGTTTTATTTTATTAGCCTAGAAATATGGTAAAACTTCTGTTTTTTTTTTTTTGGATTCAAAATGGAAGATAAATAGGAACATGATTAGTGAACAGAGGAAAGGTTGATTTAGTGGCTGGAATGCCAACATTTTGGACTCTATAAATTGGAATTTATTAAATTTTGTGTAAAATTAGCCAAATTATCAACTTCTGGGGGCTTTATAGGGTGGTTCTAAAAGTTTAATGGGCTGTACTAAAAGGCACACTAGTGAAATAGCCAAGAATCGGGTTGGTTTGAGCAATGTAATTGCCCTAAAGTAGGCCTCAAATTCGGCAAAATCAATGTAAATTGTGCCCAGACTGCCAACTTCGTGCCTGCTTAATTCTGTAAGTTTTCCTTAAGATTTTTTATTTTTTGTCATTACTTTCAGAAAAAGATTCTCTCATGCAAACATGAACAAATGCATCAACTACAATACTAGATCACCACTTGTTTTTAACATCTGTTGTAACACCATCTGTCCCAGTTCCTTTATCTTTCATTCTAACCATTACCTCAGACACTTTCTCCACATTCACCTCAGGCTGCTGCTCATTCCTACACAATGTCATTCCTCCTTGCCCAATGCATAAAATCACCACTTCTTCTTTATTAACATTTAGCAGCTCTCCATCACCTCCACCTTACCATGTAACATCATCTCTTCTGTTTTTAAAACTGTGAAGTCCATTTTGCTCTCCAGGCTTCCTCACTTTATTGCTCTTTAAAACTTTCTTATTCTCAGCAAAATTTGCTGAAGATTTGCACATTTTCTCACCAGCTTTCCTTTTGCACTCCACCATTTAACGTCTTTTCCATACACTTACTGTATTTAATTTGATTATATTATTTTTCATACACCGCCTTAAATTTATATTTACATTGCAAAAACCATTTGCACACTAAACTTTTTCTCCCTTAATACCCTCTACCTCCTAATTCCAAAAATAATTTCTATTCCAACTGCACCCACCCTCTTATACCCACTAATTTCTGTTGCACACTGATATTGCATTCTTAAATCTACCCTATACATTCTCTACCTATTCATTTCGTGTACTTTCTCTGAATATTTTCTTATTCTTTCCCAAGCTGTCTCCTTTTAGTTTATTCACTTTTACTTCTCTTACCCACTGATGCCATCCTCCTTGTACTTCATCTACTGCTTAATTTTATTGTAACTAGCAATAAATAATGATCCAATATATGTCACCCCTCTAAAAACATTCACATCTAGGAACCTATCCATTAACTTTTCATCTACTAATACCTTGTCTAACAAACTATCATTGCATCCTATATCATCACTCATACATATGTATCTTCTGTTTCTCAAACTAATAACCTGTTACAAAAAATTTTCTTTAGATAAGGACAGCCCTATTTTCATTTGCCCCTGGCACTTCAAATTTACCTACATCACCTAAAACAGTCTCGGTCATTAGCATTTAAGTTCCCCACAACAGTTATTCTCTCACTTGGCTCAAAAATTTCTAAATATTCACTTCACAAAATCTCTGTACTCCTCTTATTCCCAGGTGCACAGACACCTACTACAATAAATTTCTCTCAACCCACCTTTATTCTAATCCATATAATTCTTGAACTTGTACACTTTTACCCCCTTTTTTTTTTTTTTTTTTACATAATAAAGATTACCACTGCTCCCTTCTTTGGCTCCGATTCCCCACACACAGTAATTTCATTTACTCCTCCCCCTTGGAATTCTTCCACCCCTTTCAGCTTTTTCACTTAGTACTATTACATTAAGCCCAACTTCAAAATTTCCTTTTGTCTCTTTAGTAACTGAATGCAGAAGGGTTACTAGCCCCTTGGTCCCAGCATTTAAGTCTCCTTTATAACATGCATGGCTTACAGGGAAATAATTCTAACCCATTATCCCCATAGGGGTATTATGGATTTAAATGTTACCTTTAAATGCCACCAAAATGCTACAAAGAGAATATGGTAGAAATCTTTCAATAGTCTGTCTTGTTCATGTTTTTATAGTTATTCTTTCCATAGGTTGATACACCAAGATTGCAGGAGAAGCTGGATGCCAAAATTTCTCTGCTACATATTCGCAAGCCAAAAATCGACTTCACTCCCCGTTACCGAATGAAAGGCAAAAGTGGCTCTGCACAAAAGTTCAAACGCAAGCAAAAGGTAAAGGAGGATAAACAGAGAGAATTCCTTCAGGCAGCAATTCTTCAGCGAGATCAATTTATGGAAGAGAATAAGAAAAACAAAAAGGAAAAGGCCAAGCCAGTAGAAATTCTTGATCGTTTTAAACCAAAGAAAAAAAGTTAAATATTGATCATTTTTTCTGGAGTAAATGTCTTAAAAAATATAGTGAATTCTTAACATGAGATGTGCAAATTATTTTTAACCTTAACCATGGGAAACGATAAACCCACAGAAGTCATATAGTACCTGGGGAAATGGGAGGCATTCAGGTTCAATTTAAGGATGGGAAGGATTACTTCAATTCCTTGGATCAACAACCCCTCAGTGGGATTGAGGCACTTACCATAAAGAGTGCACATAATAAAAATGCTAAACCTGAGAGGGGTACATTGTTATAATCATTTTGTAATAAAGTTTGTTCTTAAACTTAATTTTTTAACCCTCAAATCTCATGCTGTCGCAGTGTACACCGATGGTTCTAAATCCTCTGACGGTGTCGGGTTTGCAGCAGTGTTCCCAGACAGCGTAGTGCAAGGTCATTTATTAGACTCGGCTAGCATTTTTACAGCTGAATTGTATGCAATTCTCTGCAATTATCCGTATTGCATTTATGCCTACCTCAATGTGCGTAGTCGTCTCGGACTCCTTTTACTGCTTTGCTTCGCAAGCTATTAAAAAAAATATATATATATAACCCCTGTGGTTTAGCGCTTCTTTTGATTATAATAATACTTTGGTTGTGCCACAATTCTAGCAAACAAAAATTTTCTGTTGGGTCCCCAGTCATGTCGATGTTCAGGGCAATGAGCAGGCAGATTGCTGTGCGGTCAGCAGTATATGACCTCCCAGTTTTATATATTATTATAATCAAATAGAAGCGCTAAACAACAGGGGTTATACAGCGCTGCAGGTTATTGCAGGATGCAGGGAGAATGGGTTGTAAGAGGGAGATGGACGATTAGTAGGGTATGGAGTGCAAGATGACAGTGGATAGTGCAGGGATGGAGGGTAGCAAGAGATCGAGGTAGAAGGGACTGAGGGAGGTGCTAGAGGTATAATCTTCAGAGTTTGTGTAGTAAGTCAGTTTCTGTCAAAAAGTCAATGAGTCAGGATTAAAGGAGGGTCCATCTGCAAGAAGGGAAGGTAAAGAAAGGGCCGCAGAGCGAAGACGTCGTTGGAGGTAAATTCTGCATGCTCATTGATAGAGTGGGCAGTCCAACAGGATATGTCGAACAGACACTGGAACCTGACAATGCTCACAGAGAGGGGCAGGGAGCCTCTCCATGAGATACCCGTGAGTAAGACGAGTGTGGCCGATGCGAAGACGGGAGAGTGTAGTCTCCCAACCTCGACATTGGTGACAAGAAGGCCAGAAACCTATAACTGGTTTAATAGAATGAAGTTTGTTATTCAGCAGGTCAGACCAGCGTTGTTGCCAACGGGTGCGAAGGTGGGTAGCAATGACCGCAAAATAGTCCGTGAAAGGAACACCTCTATGTGAAACTGGAAGGTCATGTACTGCTGACCGCGCAGCAGTGTCTGCCTGTTCATTGCCCTGTACGTCAACATGACCAGGGACCCAACAAAAGACTATCTTTATGCTTGCTAAAGATACGGCGTAACCAAAGGTGGATACGAAGAACTAGGGGGTGAGGTGTATCAATTTTACGGATAGCCTGTAAAGCACTAAGGGAGTCTGAAACGACCACAAATGGTGACACAGGCATAGATGCAATACGGATAAGTGCCACAAGAATGGCATACAATTCAGCCGTAAATATGCTAGCCAAGGGTAATAAATGCCCTCGTACGACGCTGTCCGGAAACACTGCTGCGAATCCGACGCCGTCAGATGACTTTGAACCATCGGTGTATACTGCGATGGCATGGGAATGAGAACGGAAATGGTCTAGAAAGAAAGAGCGAGAAGCCGCCGTAGGTAGTTGGGCTTTCGCGCAAGGTAGAGGAATAGAACAGACACGGACAGCAGGAACTTCCCAAGGGGGCAGGGGAAAGGAGATGTCACATGAACATATAGAGGTGGGAGCTGAAGGGAAGACAGGAGTGAATGTAGACGAAGAGAAAAGGGACGAAGTAAGCAGGGGCGACGAACAAATAAAGAGCGCCTACTAACATCTGTAACAATCCTATACATGGAAGGATTGCGGAGGTCATGAGAGCGAACAAAATAGCGAATGCAATGTGCATCACGACGATCGGATAAGGATGGAATGTTCGCTTCTACATAGAGGCTCTCAACCGGGGAAGAACGAAATGCACCAAGGCATAAGCGTAATCCCTGGTGATGGATGGGATTAAGGATGGAAAGAGTAGCAGGGGAGGCCACCGAATATATCTGGTCACCATAATCGAGTTTCGACAAAATTAGGGCTGAATGTAGGCGAAGGAGAGTTCTACGATCAGCCCCCCCATGAAAGATGTGCGAGGGTTTTAAGAAGGTTCAGCCTGGTGTGACAAGTTGCCTTCAGAGAGGTAATGTGAGGTTTAGTTTCATATAGAGATACGTATTCCATTCTCTGACTATTTTGCTGTAATCTCTTACCACCTTTGCAACAGTTGGCAATAACGTTGGTCTGATACGACTGATAAATTATACATTCTATCAAACCAAGTTTAGATTTCTGGCCTTCTTGTCATTGATGCCGAGACTTGGAGACTATGCTCTCTCATCTTCGCATCAGTCACACCTGTCTTACTCATGGGTATCTCGTGGAGACGCACCCTCTTCAACTGTGAGAACTGTCTAGTTTCAATTTCAGTTGCCATATTCTATTGGACTGTCGTGTCTTTCAGTGAGCATGCAGAATTTTCTTTTGACATTGTCACTGCTCTAACACCCTTGCTTTATCTTCCCTCCTTGCTTACTGCCCCACCTTTGACATGGACTCCCTCTGACTTTTTGACAGCAACCGATTTATTACACAAACTTTGATAATACTTCCTTTGAGGCCAGTGGGTAACCCTTCAGGGTTCACTGGCCTCAAAGTCCACCTCAGCATCAACATTATTAGTTTTTCCAACTAATTGCTAATGTCATCTTCAGTCTTGTGCCTGAAGATGACAGAATTCTGGTTATATGTACATTGGCTTTATTTTTAAAACACTGACTGTCTCCCATCAAGGCAGGGTGACCTTTAAAGTAGGAATATGTTCACCATCACTGTCTTGGCAGAGGCATGCAGATACTACAGTTCAACACTGCAAATATCCCCACTCTAGATTACAGACATTGCACTTCCTGCTAGCATCCAACAGGCCTACACTAACATCACAACTTGGTTGACCAGAGACTAAGAAGTGATGAACATCCTTTTGAAAACCTTTAGTTTCCAGCAACATTCTTAAGATTTGCTGGTAGAATTTTCATTGGGAAGTGCTAAACATGCAGGGGTTATACAGCACCTTTGGAAAGGGAGGAATTAGGTTTGATCCAAGGTAGCTCTAATTCCTTGAAGCAAGAACCCTTAAATAATTGTGATAAATACATGGAATAGCTTACCAGAAGCAATTTACATTGGTTGGTTTATTGTTTAAATTCTATTGACTACATATAACCTTATAACCCCTGTGGTTTAGTGCTTCAATTTGATTAAAATAATAATACATATAACCTTAACACTGCCAATCAGTACATTTTAATCTATTTTCAGGATTAAGTAAATTCAGCCTAATATATACTATGGGTTGCAAATGCTGCAGCGAGGAGGAGGCTGGAGGCAGTGGAGATGTCCTGTCTAAGGGCAATGTGTGGTGTAAATATTATGCAGAAAATTCGGAATGTGGAAATTAGGAGAAGGTGTGGAGTTACTAAAAGTATTTGTCAGAGGGCTGAAGAGGGGTTGTTGAGGTGGTTTGGTCATTTAGAGAGAATGGATCAAAGTAGAATGACTTGGAGAGCGTATAAATCTGTAGGGGAAGGAAGGCGGGGTAGGGGTCGTCCTAGAAAAGGTTGGAGGGAAGGGGTAAAGGAGGTTTTGTGGGCGAGGGGCTTGGACTTCCAGCAAGCATGTGTGAGCGTGTTAGATAGGAGTGAATGGAGACGAATGGTTTTTGGGACATGACGATCTGTTGGAGTGTGAGCAGGGTAACATTGTGTGAAGGGATTCAGGGAAACCAGTTAATTGATTTAGTTGGACTTGAGTCCTGGAAATGGGAAGTACAATGCCTGCACTTTAAAGGAGGGGTCTGAGATAGTGACAGCTGGGAGGGACTTTTCTCAGCTGTAGTATCTGAGCTCCTCTGCAAAGACAGTGATTATGTATGAGTGTGGTGAAAGTGTTGAATGATGATGAAAGTTTTTTCTTTTTGGGGATTTTCTTTCTTTTTGGGTCACCCTGCCTCGGTGGGAGACGGCCGACTTGTTGAAAAAAAAAAAAAAATATATATATCTTAGATAGTAGGTTGGTAAACAGCAACCGCCCAGGGAGGTACTACCGCCCTGCCAAGTGAGTGTCAAACGAAAGCCTGTAATTATTTTACATGATGGTAGGATTGCTGGTGTCTTTTTTCTGTCTCATAAACATGCAAGATTTCAGGCATGTCTTGTTACTTCTACTTACACTTAGGTCACATTACACATTCATGTACAAGCATATATATACACACCCCTCTGGGTTTTCTTCTATTTTCTTACTAGTTCTTGTTCTTATTTCCTCTTATCTCCATGGGGAAGTGGAACAGAATTCTTCCTCCGTAAGCCATGCATGTCGTAAGAGTCGACTAAAATGCCGGGAGCAAGGGGCTAGTAACCCCTTCTCCTGTATACATATTACTAAAGTTAAAAAGAGAAACTTTTGTTTTTCTTTTTGGGCCACCCCGCCTTGGTGGGAAGCGGCCGATTTGTTGAAAGAAGAAGATATATACATATATATATATACTTACTGACTGATACACATCTGTGCATACAACCTAACCAGTACTTTAGAGTTAGAAAGCTATACACATTTCAAAATCACAGGGCTATTCTAGCTTAAAGTAAAGATATTCAAACAGTCTTTAATTATCAAATTTATTTCTGTAACTAGCTCACATTTACTTCTTGTTACCAAATTACATCATCTATACACAGCAGTTAAAAACTTACCAAATTATCATTATTCTATTAAAAATTAAGGCAATATAAAAAAATTACCTATGGTACATTTTTTTGTAGTTGCATGAAAAGCTACATCTGCATCATTACACAAATAAGCATTTGAAAACTATTAAAAAACAATTAACAATAGTTCAACGAGATATTAAAAAAGTGCTAGATTTATATGGGCCATATAATGTTAACACAAGATGCTGGTTTTGATTTAATGCAAAAGTAAAATCAAATAGTAACAAAATAAAAATTTGACAATTTTGTTAGAGGCTATATTAAATAATTACCTATCTTTCATTGTAATAGTATTTCCTTATTACAACCTGCAAAGAAATTTGTGTGAATGCCATTTTTAATATACTGTACTGAATCAAATATTTACACAATTCAATTTAAAAAAATATATATATAAAAACTACAAGAAATACAGTGGACCCCCGAGTTTCGGTCATAATTCATTCCAGAAGGCTGCTTAAGTGCCATTACCGAACGAATTTACTCCCTTAAGGAATAATGTAAAGTAGGTTAGTCCATTCCAGACCCCAAAAATACACTTACAAAAGCACTTACAATATTACACTTACATAATTGTTCGATTTCCGAGGTGACCGAAACTCAGGGGTCCACTGTACATCTTAAAATCTTCAGCTGTCTGAAGTATGTGTGTGTGTCTTGTGTGGACATGATTGGCATTTTGGATATAAAGATCAGAGATATAGTACTATACAGTAAAACCTTTTACAGTATATATCATGATGTTCACAAAGGTGTGCCAAACTCATGAGTCATTCAGTGCTGCATAAGGGATGTGTTATACTTACATTATGAGGTCCAGTACATGTATATGCAAATGTTGTACATTGGGACTAACACCCTAGCAGATACAATGACATTTTAGTTATTGTATGTAAAGGTTGAAAGTGAATACTACATGTATAGATAAGAGTAAGGTGATGAGGGTATCAACGATTTAAATAAAGGAAAATTAGATATCACATTGGAGGGAGGGAGTATGGAAGTGAATGTTTTCAGATATTTGGGAGTTGACTTGTCAGTGGATGGGTTTATAAAGAATGAGGTAAACCATAGAATTGATGAAGGAAAAAAGGCGAGTGGTGCATTGAGGTATCTGTGGAGACAAAGAACGTTATTCATGGAGGCAAAGAAGTGAATGTACGAGAGTATAGTGGTACCAACACTCTTATATAGGTGTGAAGCATGGGTTGTAAATGCTACAGCGAGGAGGTGGCTGGAGGCAATGGAGATGTCGTGTCTCAGGGCAATGTATGGTGTATATATTATGCAGAGAATTCATAGTGTGGAAATTAGTAGGAGGTGTGGAGTTACTAAAAGTATTAGTCAGAAGGCTGAAGAGGGGCTGTTGAGGTGGTTCGGTCATTTAGAGAGAATGGAACAAAGTAGAATGACTTGGAGAGCGTATAAATCTATTGGGAAAGGAAGGTGGGGTAGGGGTCATCCTCGAAAAGGTTGGAGGGAGGGGGTAAAGGAAGTTTTGTGAGCGAGGGGCTTGGACTTCCAGCAAGTGTGCGTGAGCGTGTTAGATAGGAATGAACGGAGCCAAATGGTTTTTGGGACCTGACGACCTGTTGGAGTGTGAGCAGGGTAATATTTTGAGAAGGGATTCAGGGAAACCGGTTAGCTGGACCTGAGTCCTGGAAATGGGAAGTACAGTGCCTGAACTTTAAAGGAGGGGTTTAGGATATTGGCAGTTTGGAGGGACATCTAAACTGTCATATCTGAGCGCCTCTGCAAAGATAGTGATTATGTATGAGTGATGGTGAAAGTGTTGAAAGATGATGAAAGTTTTTTTTTTTTCTTTTTGGGTCACCCTGCCTCGGTGGGAAACGGCCGACGTGTACATAAATGTTATTTTAATATCTTTTTAAAGTTTACTTACCTTCAAAATGTGGTGCAGCTATTCTAACAGGACATGATCAAGTACAAAAGCATCTCCTGTACACTTATCCCATCAGTGGCATCGAATATCTTGAGGCTGCACGCCTTAAGGTAGCCTATATATGCAAGCCTTGAGGAATCCAGCGGGAAGTGAAATTTGGAAGGCATCAAATTGTAATACACAACCAAATTGAGACAGGTAATTTAGGACTGCTATATACAAAATATCTCCATGGAGGTAGTGAAAAATTCTTATATAAGCTATACATGTCATAAGAGGTAACTAAAGTGCTGGAAGCAAGGGGCTAGTAACCCCTTTTGTATAAATTACTTAAAAAAAGAAAAAGCATTTCTTTTTCAGGTGCCTCTGCCTCGGAGGGAGACAGCCGGCATGTTAAAACAAAAAAGTACAAAATACAGTATATGTAATAAAAGGAAAATACTGCTCAGCTTTTCTTTATCAAACTGGCCATATCGAGGCAGGGTGATCCAAAAAGAAAAACAAAAGGTACTTTCACTAGTGCCACTGCTGTGGAATAGTGGGAACTAAGAGACTGGACTCCGCAAAACCCAAGTGGGTTTAGCGCTTTTTTTTTATAATAATAATAATAATGGACTCCACTAATAATTTGGCTTCAATCCTTTAAACTGAATTAATCACTATAATCCTTCCACTCAAATGTGCCCAATCTTGAAATCCTAACTGCATCAGAAATCAGGCAAAGGTATTGTAAAAATAACTGTAAAAAGTAAGCTTTCTGTAGATTCCCTACCCCTCAAGGGAGGTTCCTTGATGCTGGTGAGGGGCTCTTGATCTAGGGAATTAGATCTGTGCTCCAGTTCCCAGAATTAAGCATGAATACCTTCCACATTTCCCCCACAGGTGCTGCATAATCCTAAGGGTTTAGCACTCCCCCTTGATTATAATAATAATAATAATGTAGATTCCCTAATGCATTGGCTTTCAAATACATTCATGATAGAATTGATAAGTTGGGAAAAGACATGCCCTCAAGGAGGGATTATTACAGCTTTGCACTATCTACTAGTCTGAAGACTAATGCAGAAAAGAACTTCAACTGAGATTCGTAGACCTGAGAGAGCAAGACTGACACCAATCAATTCACCTTTTACTTTATCAGACAGGAAGAGCCACGTTTGTCTGCAACAACACTAGTACAAGTACTTCAGAGTTTGCATCACTAGCTGATGTAGATCCAACAAAACATGAATTATGAGCATAACTTGAATGAAAAAAAAAAATTAAGAAATGTCCACATTTCATTCATAATGTTATTAAAACAAAACAAAACAAAATCTTTAAAAAATTGCCTAACATGGCCATTGCAACTTTTTTAACAGATCACTTTTTGCCAGTCTCTTCAACTAGTGTATGACTGATATTGCATATGTATCAGTGTAATTTTAATTAACTACACTGGTAGTTTTCCACTAAAGTAGGGTAACTAAGAAAAGAAACATTCATCATTCATTCATTTAACAGTCTTTCAATTGTAATACAGTGAACCCCCGGTGTTCGTCCTGCTCAAAACATGCCCTTTTATGTAAGTTTATATTTTTAAATGCTTTTATAAGTGTAGTTTTGGGGGTCTAAAAGGACTAGTCTACTTGACATTATTTCTTAAGGGAATAAATTCGGTTGGTAATGGCACTTGAACAGTATTCTCTTACGAAAAATGGACGAACACCGGGGGTCCACTGTAGTTATTTAACTGGATTCATTGTGTAAAAAACCCACAACTATTGTTGCCAAATCAAATCTGTAAATACTGTAGTTCAGTATTAGCTTAGCTAACACTGTTGGTACCCAGTTCCTGGATCCATAACATGCCTACTTAATGTGACTACCAACCACTGGATAGATAAGGAGTTCATAATAAAATTAACTAGTTTAGGCTACAACAGACATTTGTGTAACAATTCTTACTATTATGAGTTCATGTATTACTAATTGGCAAGAACCTAAATTTAATTTATTTTAATTTCTAATCTAAATTACTGTGAATTATATTTCACTTTCTGAAATAGTACCCAACAATACATGTGTATCTATGCATACATATATACTGGACAACTCCTTGACAAACAGTACTGATAATGAAGGCACAAAGCTTAGCTGGTTCAACAAAAAAATGCCAATAGTCTAATATTAGTCACTGCAACTTCTAAAACTCTCAAAATCACTAGAAATGAAGAGTACAATATTTTAAGTTTAATAAATTATAAGTATATCAAGTGCCAATATTTACCAGTGGAATAATCAGTAGATAAATAATCTTGCACTGCTAACATCTTTGGTCATAATTTATTCATTCCTGTACATTTTTTCCTCCTGCAAAAATTAAAAATTATCTGATATGGTAACTGGTGCTTTTAGTCTGTTTTCCTGGAGTCTTAAATCTACCAGGTAAAACTAACCCTTAACTGCTGCCTGTTGGAATTTAGCTATCCCCCCATCCTCCACTATGGCCTGTCCTGCAATTTAAGTTTCTTTGTAACAAATTTCATAAGTACAGTGGACCCCGAGTTACGAGCATAATTCATTCCAGAAGGCTGCTCAAGTGCCATTACCGAACAAATTTTCTCCCTTAAGGAATAATATCAAGTAGGTTAGTCCATTTCAGACCCCCAAAAATACACTTACAAAAGCACTTACATAATTGTACGATTTCCGAGGTGCTCGTAACTCGGGGGTCCACTCGAACAATTATGTAAGTATATTTTTGTAAGTGTATTTTTGGGGGGTCTAAAAAGACTAATCTAATTTACATTATTCCTTATGGGAACAAATTCGTTCGGTAACGGCACTTGAACAGCATTCTGAAACAAAATAATGACATAATCCGGGGGTCCACTGTATGTGGAAAACAGCTATCCAGGCAGTAATACAACTACATGGAAAATAACTTTCCAGGCAGCAATAGATCTGTATGGAAAACAACTTCCCAGGCAGCAGATCCATGTGATGAACTGCTCAAGTTATGTAATCATTTCCTTACACTTCTTTACACACAATGGAATTAAATTTCTTTTAAACATTCTAGTTTTTAGCCCAAAACAGAAGGCACAGTGATATTCAATAAATTTTGAGAGCACTGGAGCTGAGACTTAAAGGGCTTTAAAGTACAAATTATGTAAAGAACTGAATTTATACAAATTAAGCAAATACTCCCTCCTTTTATGAAAAATCTTTAGTATAGTATTAAAGAAAAATTATTATACATATTTATTATTTTTTTGTACTTGCTATACACTCCACCATGAAGCTGAGGATCAATACATTACAGTGTACTCAGTAACAAGTTACAGTTATTTAATAGTATATTTAAGTACTAAAGCAATGGAACTAAACTATGGCCAAAAGATTTGGTTACTTAACATTATTCCTTTAATTTTGTTGTGATACAGGTTTGGAGGCAAATCTGGCATACAAATGAAATTACAGTTAGGATTATTGCTATTGCAAAATCACATAAAAATGTAATTAACACTTGAGTTATTCTTCATTAAGATAGACCATACATACTACTACAATTATCTATGTGCAGTGTTTCAGCATATATCAAGGCTGGAAAAAATAACTCCTTCATAAAGCATTAACTGCTATGAAACAAAAGTTTTATTTGGTGAACAAGTTGAATGACAAACTAATCTAAATCTTGGAAGTAATGGTCCTTCCCTCTTGCATGTTAAATTTTGATCATAATGCTAATTTAAAGCCTAGGCTAATGAAGCAGCAGTTACATTAGAACTTGAGCTGCAGAAAGAACCAGTTCAAAAAACAAAAGGTAAAGATGAAGATAGAATGTGGTGCTGTCAGTGATCATAAAAAAAATAAAAAAGCTTGTGCACTAACCTATTGGTGGTTGCAGGGGGTCAAGTGTGGTAATAGTGTTAGCTGCATGTAGAAGGAAGCACTAATTACAATGGAGTTAAGCTGTTTTTAATGGGCCTGCTGTTGGAGTATGAGCAAGGAAACATTTATGAAAGGATTTGAGAAAACCAGTTAGCTGGATATGAAAAATGGAGCTCATAAAGGAGTGCCTGCACTTTATAGAAGGGGTGGGGATGTTCAAGTCAGAGGGTGATCTGACTGTGATTCTAGCACACTCATGGAAAGATGGCAATTCACTGAATACTGAAGAATGTTTTCTTTCAGTCACCTTGCCTTGGTAGATGTGAAGTTTTTAAGCTGATGATACACAGGTTTACATCCTGGTTTTCAACGTGGAAAATGCAAAACTTTTATTTCTCTTTTGCTTGATATTTGGATCTGGACAAATAAAAACACGAAACTAAACGAGGGTGAGAGATTTTGATTATCAGAGGTAATCTGTGAATACAGATTGAAGATTTTGGTTTCTTTGATTGTGGTACTGTCAGTCTGCAGCTTGTAGAATCAGTGAAGGATCTCTGTATTTACTAGGATTCTTCATTATCATTTACTTGGCATATCAACCAGATTTAACAATCATGCAATTTTCATATTCTTAAATACTATGCAGTCAGAAAGTATCTTCATTAGCAGAGCACCTTGATCCTCATCCATGACTTTTTTTCTCCAACTGATTTTTGCAATTGTTTGTGATAGGAAGCCCAATGTGTCCCTATCAAAGCAAGAATTGAGTTTAAAGTTTAAAGAACCAAAGTATTTTGCTGATATGCTTGTACCTTTTACATTAGGCTCACATGAATGTTGCTACAAATTGTTTTGAATCCTTTTAGACAGCCTAGTGCTGTCAAGGAGAAATTATCTGTGGAAGCAGACTTTTCTTGTGTATTTCCCAGACAGTATGACAGGTTATCGGTCAGAGTGAGGCACAGAAAAGTAATATGTATACAAGATAGTGAATGAAGGAATTCGAGAGCCACAATAGGAAAGGACATCAACATAAATCAGATTTGTTAACATTCAAGAGAAATAAATATACTGTATGATCATGGAGATCATGAAGTATGAAGGAATTGGGTATTGAGGCAATCATGTAATAAAGAACCATTAGATGCAGCAAACACTTGACAGGAAAGCACCCTCCCTCACATACAACCTCCCCTACACACCCACACACAAACAACCATGATGATGGATCGCATCCAGCATGGAGATAGAATACCATAAAGTAACCACTAAATCCAAAAGGGAAGCTACAGAGGCCAAAGGGTATGCTTGGTCCCCATAGTTAAGCTTAAGACACTACAAGTGGAATGGAGGAAGCAGCTGGGTCTGTTTGGTTTGCAAAGACAAGACAAAATCCAAAGAAGAATTAACTTTCCTTTATAATCCACTTTACACGTGAACATATTACATTTCCACATACGTATGTCTAGTGAAGACTATGCCTAGGAATTACGTGGTCTTGCGAGTCTGAATAGAGGATCCACTGAGTGACAACAGGCAATACAGAAGGAAATGGCATCTTCGTACTGGGCTAAGGCCCACCAGGAAGCACGGTCAGTAGCTTCCTGTAATGAGCCAGTCACCAGCTGAGCATTAATACAAGCATAAGCTAGAGCCAAGTCATCAACACACAAAGACCAGAGCCAGGATGACATGGTGTGGCAAGTATATTAACAGCAAGAAACAGAATTATACTAAGAGCTCAATCTAGATAAACTCTTGTGTCGAATGAAGTTTGGAGAATAAGTCTGGCTAACTCATTTCCCTAAATTCCTCCAGAAATGTTACTTTGCTCAAGCTCCAACAGCACCTTTTAAATGTAATTAATATATTATGGATTAAATTGTATTAAATGTAATTATTCCAAAATGTTTACATCAATCTTTAGTTGAATACACACTAAGCACAAAAATCCATTCAATTTACGAATGCATACAACCTGTTGTCTAATTACCCATTTGTATTAATACATAAAAGAGAAGTTGTGAGTATATTTCAAATATTTTACTAGGTTGAAGCAGGATATAGTTATTTTCACCAGTCCAGATACAGTTTTCAATTTAATATACACATGAGAATAAGGGTCTGTAGCTATACAAGACCAAAGCCTTCACTCTGTTGGATTGCTTGCAATAGCTTGTATCTTAGCTTTTCCTTTGTACTGTATTTAGGCAGATCAAGCTGACCAACACATGTATGGGCAACTGGAAGGAAGGAATCATCTGCAGTAGACTGTATAATCATCTTCAAAGCCTGGAAGAAAAAACAAAAAATTAATAAACTTGTTTATAAAATCAAAGGAATTACTGGATGTATTTCTTTGTGCATACTGGGTGTTTAACATATATACCATGGGCAAGTTTCTTTACTTTGTTCACACAGCAGTAAATAAGTAACAGTATGTAAGTCAACTGTTGTGGGTGTTGCATCCTAGGGATGACAGTATACCTTAGATAAGACTGGGTTGCTACGTTTTTTGACAATTGTTGCTAGACATACACAATGCCTCTACTCCCTCTCTCAGGACCCACAGAAATATGTGGTCCCACCACCTTTGAGGTATTTAGCTCACATAGCAGCAGCTTCACCTCTCCAGTTGTGCGTGTCCAATGCTCGCTGGTGCACTCTGCCGCTGCAATTTGCTGGTAGTCTTCTAGTCTCCTCTGACAATACCTCCCTAAATCTCTTGCTGAGCTCCTCAGACTTCCTGGTGAGCTTGTGAGCTCCCCTCCTTCAGCTTGATTACCTGGTCCCTTACTGCTGTCCTCCTCCTGCTGTGGATATACAGTGGACCCTCGGTTTTCGTCAATAATTCTTTCCAGAATGCTGTTCGAGTGCCGTTACCGAACAAATTTGTTCCCATAAGGACGAATGTAAATTAGATTAGTCTTTTCAGACCCCCAAAAATACACTTACATAATTGTTCGAGTTGGGAGCTGTACGAAAACTGAGGGTCCACTGTATAACTATAGGTCGGAAATGGCTTTTGATGCTATGCCATTCTCAAATTGCTGTTGAGCTTCTCTTATCTATGCATACTTGTTTCTGGTTATTCAGCTCAATTCCTTATTTTCCCTGAGTTCTTTGTCTTCTATACTTTTTCCATGCTCTAGCATATTTAGCTTTGGCCACACTACACCTCTAGGTAAACCATGGGCTCACTCTGCTCTTCCCACTGTTTCTATCACTCCTGGGTACAAATTTTTTCTCTGCCTCCCTGCAATTTGTGGCCACATACTCCATCTCATTCACTGTCTTTCCCTCTAGTTCTCTCCCACAGCACCTCATATAAGAATTGCCTGCCTCATGCCTACATGCCTTCATGCACCAACATGTGAAGGATACAGTCAGAAAGAGAGATGATGAACCAGTAAGGCTGGACTCTGTATTCACCCAGAGTGTTTTTTTTTTTTTCAACAAGTCGGCCGTCTCCCACCGAGGCAGGGTGACCCAAAAAGAAAGAAAATCCCCAAAAAGAAAATACTTTCATCATCATTCAACACTTTCACCACACTCATACATAATCACTGTCTTTGCAGAGGCGCTCAGATATGACAGCTGAGAATAGTCCCTCCCAGCTGTCACTATCCCAGACCCCTCCTTTAAAGTGCAGGCATTGTACTTCCCATTTCCAGGACTCAAGTCCAACTAAATCAATTAACTGGTTTCCCTGAATCCCTTCACACAATATTACCCTGCTTTTTAATATACGTATTGGAAAATAACACACATTTTGCATGTCAATAGCTTTATCATTTGCAACTTTTCTTTAGAATCTCCCATAAGCACAGTATCATCAGCAAAAAGTAACTGTGTCAACTCCCATTTTGCATTTAATTCCCCATAATTTAATCCCACCCCTCTCCCCAACAAACTAGCAATTACTTCTTTTACGACCCCATCTATAAATATATTAAACAACCATGGTAACATTACACATCCCTGTCTAAGACCTACTTTTACCGGGAAGTAATCTCCCTCTCTCCTACACACCCTAACCTGAGCCTCACTATCCTCATAAGAACTCTTTACAGCCTTCAGTAACTTACTACCTATTCCATACACTTGCAACATTTGCCACATTGCTCCCCTATCCACTCTATCATATGCCTTTTCTAAATCCATAAATGCAATGAAAACTTCTCTACCTTTATCTAAATACTGTTCACATATATGCTTCACTGTAAACACTTGATCTACACATCCCCTACCCACTCTAAAGCCTCCTTGCTCATCTGCAATCCTACTCTCTGTCTTACTTCTAATTCTTTCAATAATAACCCTACCATACACTTTACCTGATATACTCAGTAAACTTATTCCCCTATAAATAACAAAAAAAGCACAATACCGAATTGAACAATACACACACAACCCGCATATAAAAAAGAGAGGAGCTTACGACGACATTTCGGTCCGACTTGGACCATTTACAGTCACACTAACACACAGGACAGGAAGAAGGGGTATTTATAGGCAGGCAGACAGGGGAGGGCACAAGAAAGTGGTGGAGGGGTAATAATGGAGGTAGTAGTAGTAGTGGTGGTGGTAGTAGTAGTAGTAGTAGTAGAGTCAGTCATATTCTAGGAAAGGAGCACTGCAATGAAGCTGGCGGCCTGCATAGGGTAAGGACAACAACACAGAGGGGGAAAAATGAAAATAAAATAAAATAAAGAAGGACAAATACAAGGCAAAGGAAAGAAAGAAAACACAGAGGAGAAAGAGGAGAAGGGGAAGAGATAGAAGGGGAAGGAATCAGGTTAAGTCACTGGTGTTCTGAAGTTTGGAGCATTTAACAATGTAATGGGAGAGGAAAGCATCTGCAGAGACAAAGCCAGGGCTAAGATTCATACAGGGAAAGTTGTGTATCTTAGGCCTGGCTTTTAAATGCTCCAAACTACAGAACACCCGTGACTTAACCTGATTCCTTCCCCTTCTATCTCTTCCCCCTTCTCGTCTTTCTCCTCTGTGTTTTCTTTCTTTCCTTTGCCTTGTATTTGTCCTTCTTTATTTTATTTTATTTTCATTTTTCCCCCTCTGTGTTGTTGTCCTTACCCTATGCGGGCCGCCAGCTTCATTGCAGTGCTCCTTTCCTAGAATATGACTGACTCCACTACTACTACTACTACCTCCATTATTACCCCTCCACCACTTTCTTGTGCCCTCCCCTGTCTGCCTGCCTATAAATACCCCTTCTTCCTGTCCTTTCTACCAATAGTTAATTATATCTCACCCTAACTTCCTCCTCCTTTAGTTTATACACTTTTACCTCTCTCTTACTTGCTGTTGCCATTTTCTTTTTGTCCCATCTACCTTTTACTCTAACTGTAGCTACAACTAAATAATGATCTGATATATCCGTATGAGTAGTGGGGGGGTTGAAGAGAGTTGGGATAGTTTTAAAAATGCAGTATTAGAATGTGGGGCAGAAGTTTGTGGCTATAGGAGGGTGGGTGCAGGAGGAAAGAGGAGTGAGTGGTGGAATGAAGAAGTAAAGGGTGTGATAAAAAAGAAGAAGGTAGCTTATGAGAGGTTTTTACAAAACAGAAGTGTTAATAGAAGAGCAGAGTATATGGAGAGTAAAACAAAGGTGAAGAGAGTGGTGAGAGAGTGCAAAAGAAGAGAGGATGAAAGAATGGGAGAGGCTCTGTCAAGAAATTTTGCTGAAAACAAGAAAATTTTTTGGAGATAAACAAGGTAAGAAAGCCTAGGGAACGAATGGATTTGTCAGTTAAAAACAGAGTAAGGGAGTTAGTAGATGGGGAGCTGGAGGCATTGGGTAGATGGCGGGAATATTTTGAGGAACTTTTAAATGTCGATGAAAAAAGGGAGGCGGTAATTTCATGTACTGGCCAGGGAGGTACAACATCGTTTAGGAGTGAAGAAGAGCAGGATGTGAGTGTGGGGGAGGTGCGTGAGGCATTACGTAGAATGAAAGGGGGTAAAGCAGCTGGAACTGACGGGATCAAGACAGAAATGTTAAAAGCAGGGGGGGATATAGTGCTGGAGTGGTTGGTATTTTTGTTTATTAAATGTATGAAAGAGGGGAAGGTACCTAGGGATTGGCAGAGAGCATGTATAGTTCCTTTATATAAAGGGAAGGGGGATAAAAGAGAGTGTAAAAATTATAGGGGAATAAGTTTACTGAGGATAGTGAGGCTCAGGTTAGGGTGTGTAGGAGAGAGGGAGATTACTTCCCGGTAAAAGTAGGTCTTAGACAGGGATGTGTAATGTCACCATGGTTGTTTAATATATTTATAGATGGGGTTGTAAAAGAAGTAAATGCTAGGGTGTTGGGGAGAGGGGTGGGATTAAATTATGGGGAATTAAATGCAAAATGGGAGTTGACACAGTTACTTTTTGCTGATGATACTGTGCTTATGGGAGATTATAAAGATAAGTTGCAAAGGTTAGTGGACGAGTTTGGGAGAGAGTGTAAAGGTAGAAAGTTGAAAGTGAACATAGTTAAGAGTAAGGTGATGAGGGTATCAAACGATTTAAATAAAGAAAAATTGGATATCACATTGGAGAGTGGGATTATGGAAGAAGTAAATGTTTTCAGATATTTGGGAGTTGACGTGTCAGCGGATGGGTTTATGAAGGATGAGGTTAACCATAGAATTGATGAAGGAAAAAAGGCGAGTGGTGCGTTGAGGTATCTGTGGAGACAAAAAACGTTATCCATGGAGTCAAAGAAGGGAACGTACGAAAGTATAGTGGTACCAACACTCTTATATGGGTGTGAAGCATGGGTTGCAAATGCTGCAGCGAGGAGGAGGCTGGAGGCAGTGGAGATGTCCTGTCTAAGGGCAATGTGTGGTGTAAATATTATGCAAAAAATTAGGAATGTGGAAATTAGGAGGTGTGGAGTTACTAAAAGTATTTGTCAGAGGGCTGAAGAGGGGTTGTTGAGGTGGTTTGGTCATTTAGAGAGAATGGATCAAAGTAGAATGACTTGGAGAGCGTATAAATCTGTAGGGGAAGGAAGGCGGGGTAGGGGTCGTCCTCAAACAGGTTGGAGGGATGGGGTAAAGGAGGTTTTGTGGGCGAGGGGCTTGGACTTCCAGCAAGCATGTGTGAGTGTGTTAGATAGGAGTGAATGGAGACGAATGGTTTTTGGGACATGACGATCTGTTGGAGTGTGAGCAGGGTAACATTTTGTAAAGGGATTCAGGGAAACCAGTTAATTGATTTAGTTGGACTTGAGTCCTGGTACAATGCCTGCACTTTAAAGAAGGGGTCTGGGATAGTGACAGCTGGGAGGGACTATTCTCAGCTGTCGTATCTGAGTGCCTCTACAAAGACAGTGATTATGTATGAGTGTGGTGAAAGTGTTGAATGATGATGAAAGTATTTTCTTTCTTTTTGGGTCACCCTGCCTCGGAGGGAGACGGCCGACTTGTTGAAAAAAAAAAAATATCCGTTGCCCCTCTATAAACATGTACATCCTGAAGCTTACCCATCAACCTTTTATCCACCAATACATAATCTAACAAACTACTTTCCTTACGTGCTATATCATACCTTGTATATTTATTTATCCTCTTTTTCATAAAATATGTATTACTTATTACCAAACCTCTTTCTACACATAGCTCAATTAATGGTTCCCCATTTACATTTACCCCTTGCACCCAAAATTTACCTACTACTCCCTCCACAACATTTTTACCCACTTTAGCATTAAGATCCCCAACCACAATTACTCTCTCACTTGGTTCAAAACTCCCCACACACTCACTCAACATTTCCCAAAATCTCTCTCTCCTCAACACTTCTCTCTTCTCCAGGTGCATAAACACTTACTATAACCCACTTTTCACATCCAACCTTTATTTTACTCTACATAATCCTTGAATTTATACATTTATATTCCCTCTTTACCTGCCATAACTGATTATTCAACATTATTGCCACTCCTTCTTTAGCTCTAACTCTATTTGAAACCCCTGACCTAATCCCATTTATTTCTCCCCACTGAAACTCTCCTACCTCCTTCAGCTTTGTCTCACTTAAAGCCAGGACATCCAGCTTCTTTTCATTCATAACATCTACAATCATCTTTTTCTTATCATTCGCACAACATCCACGCACATTCAAACATCCCACTTTGACGGTTTTCATCTTTTTCTTTTTAGTAAATCTATACAGGAAATGGGGTTACTAGCCCATTGTTCCCAGCATTTTAGTTGACTTTTACAACACGCATGGCTTACGGAGGAAAGATTCTTATTCCACTTCCCCATGGATATGAAAGGAAAAGTAATAAGAACAAGAACTATTAAAATAAAATCAAAGAAAACTCAGATGAGTGTGTATACATAAACGTGTACATGTATGTGTAGCGTGACCTAAGTGTAAGTAGAAGTAGCAAGACGTACCTCAAATCTTGCATGTTTATGAGACAAAAAGGACACCAGCAATCCTACCATCATGTAAAACAAATACATACAGGCTTTCGTTTTACACTCACTTGGCAGGACGGTAGTACCTCCCTGGGTGGTTGCTGTCTACCAACCTACTTTCTTCTTCTTTCAACACGTCGGCCGTTTCCCACCGAAGCGGGGTGGCCCAAAATGAAAAACGAAAGTTTCCCATTTTACATTTAGTAATATATACAGGAGAAGGGGTTACTAGCCCCTTGCTCCCAGCATTTTAGTCGCCTCTTACGACACGCATGGCTTACGGAGGAAGAATTCTGTTCCACTTCCCCATGGAGATAAGAGGAAATAAGAACAAGAACTAGTAAGAAAATAGAAGAAAACCAAGAGGGGTGTGTGTATATATATGCTTGTACATGAATGTGTAGTGTGACGTAAGTGTAAGTAGAAGTAGCAAGATGTACCTGAAATCTCGCATGTTTATGAGACAGAAAAAAGACTCCAGCAATCCTACCATCATGTAAAACAATTACAGGCTTTCGTTTTACACTCACTCGGCAGGACGGTAGTACCTCCCTGGGTGGTTGCTGTCTACCAACCTACTACCAACATTAATTTTTATGGGAAATATTATTTAGGTTTCTAGCCTTTTCGGATTTAGGCCGACCTTCTAGAACGGATTACGACCGATAACCGAGGGTCCACTGTATACATATTTTTTATGCGGAAATTCAAGAACCTTATGATAGCAACTCAAGCAAGTGTGGGTGGGTGTTCACGCATGCACGTGTACAAGTGCATATATGCAGGTATGTGTGCATATACACATGCGAACACATGCATGCACACACATGGTACATATATATACATTGCATATACAGTGGAACCCCGACTAACGAACGCTCCATATAATGAACAAATCGTGTAACGAACGCTTTTTTCGCAAAATATTTTTCTCGTGTAGCAAACATTTACTTGTGTAACAAACCGTACCAGACCTGTCCGCCTGCGGTGAGGCAGACAGGATGCCAGTCAAGCGTTGTTTACACCTGAGAGAACATTACCCAGCGCGCTCTTTAAAAATTCACAATACTTTTGTTGTGTTTATTGCTGGTTCAGTGATTGTCACTGTGAAATAAGTCACCATGGGTCCAAAGAACCTTCCTAATGGAACCCTGTGGTAGAGAGAGTGAGGAAGGAGGTGCCTTCTTCATTGCTTAAGGAGATGTGTACAAAGTGGAATGAGTTACAGACATTTGTTGAAAAACACCACCCTGAGCAAGCTGAAATGAGCCATCTGTGCAACCACTTCAGTGACAGAGCCATGTTGCACTTAAGGAAAATATTAAAAGTCGCCAGAAACAGAGGACTGTGGACAGTTATTTCACGAGGCAGGGATCCAGTGACTCAAGCTGGTCCTAGTGGCATTAAAAGAAAAAGAAGGGAAGTAACTCCAGATAAGGACTTGTTACCTGAAGTCATTTTGGAAGGGTATTCCCCTTCCAACCACTAACACCCTCCCCCTGTCGTCCTCCCTATCTTCCAGATGCCTGCAACTCTCTTCAATAAAGGTAAGTAAATGTTATTTATTAATCTGTTTTTTATTATTTAGTATTATTAGTAGTATTTATAGTTTTAATAATGTTGTTTTGTGTATGTAGAACTATAATTAAAATGTATTTTTTGTGAATATTTTTGGGCGGAACGGATTAATTGTATTTACATTATTTCTTATGGGAAATAAGGTTTCGAATTACAAATTTTTCTTGTTAAGAGCTAGCTCCTGGAATGGATTAAGTTCGTTAGTCGAGGGACCACTGTAAGTATATATGTACCACATTTTACATAACTTTTAAAAACAACTAAAATCCTTTAAACATGTTCTTACCTTCATGCCCAAAATTGGTACACGATCAGTGCCAGTTAGGAAAATGAGAAACTGTTTTTTTTGATCTAATAACAAGTCATGGAACACTTCCCAGAACATTTTAATAACTTCATGGTCTGCATAATATTCTCCCTGCAAGTAAGAACAAGAAACCATTCAGTATACCTTATAATGCCTTGAAATTCCTTTTGTCTCTCGAACTTTACAGGGGACAAAATGGAAAAATAATTTACAAGCATCTTTCTTTGCTTCACAGATTCTAAATGAATATGCCTAACAAAACACACATTAACCCTACTGACAGCAGAACTAAGTTAAGCTCTGAATGTTTTGTAATGGCATCCACAGCACCACCTGAAAGCAAAAACTTCCATGACAATAAGCCAGAAATTTCAAAACCATCCTTTCCAATTCATATTCACCTCAAACTTACAAACAATACATTTCTATCCTAGTGTCAATCTCTCAATTAAATGTACTTGGTAAAAACCATAATGTATATGTACAGTGGACCCCCGAGTTTCGATCACCTCAAAACTTGAACAGTTATGTAAGTGTATTATTGTACGTGGTTTTGTTAGTGTATTTTTGGGGGTCTGAAACGGACTAACCTACTTTACATAATTCCTTATGGGAACAAATTCGTTTGGTAATGGCACTTGAACAGCCTTCTGGAATGAATTATGACCGAAACTCAGGGGTCCACTGTATTCAATATTAATGTACCAGGATTCAAAATAAGCACAACTGTATTAATGCTCTAATACAATAAATACCCCAATTCTCATTCATTATACTAACAAAGACCTAACAAACATGATTTAAATTATGTTCAACATACTGTACCTGTATATACATACAACCATTTAATTGTAGACCTATTAAGAAAGGGGCAGTCACTGCCATATATTTTACTAAAGAGATACAAAGTAAACATACAACCATTTATCATACTCTGCCAATCACAAGCTCAGCCCTTATTGCAATGTCAAAAATCAGCATTAACATCACAAAAATAATATTTCATTGATAACAAAAAATAACACCTAAACCCCATCTATTACCAGTAGCTCTGTACCTACTAACTTTGTGTAAAATTGGCCAAATTATAAAATTCTGTGCACTTTATAGGGTAGTTCTGAGAGATGAATGGGAAGTTTTTTGTGCTCAAGCAATAAAAAGGAAGACATACTATTAAAACAGCTGAGAATTTGGTTGAAATGAGCGATGGAATTGGCTTAATTTTGTAAGTTAGATTAATTTCCTAAGTTTTCCATCAAATTTCACATTTTTGGTGTTATTAGTTTTAGAAACATACTCTATCATTTTAGGATTTTTTTTTTTTAAATCCTGACACTGTTAGCACTCTTAATTGCAAAAGGTCCCAAAAGTGAAAAGGTTAACCAAGGATAATCCAACATAATCAAAATAACACTTTTTCCCATGTTTAGGTGAGTATTACACCTAGAAATAATTGTAGTGTCATTAGTATTCCTTGTACATAGTGCTAGAAGACCAAAGTAGTTAAAAAATAGAATAAAACAAAAATTATTTGCACCAATTTATACTGAATATTCCAAGTGGAGCAATGTCTTTTGACCTGACATCCCCACACAATCATTAAAAAAAGACAGCAGCAACATGTTTTTATTGATAACCATACAAGACATTGTACATTAGAGAACATATTTAAATACATACCTTGTACTCTGTATTTCTCTCTAGTTCAAACCAATTGTAGTTCTCATTACCAGTTACAAGTGCCATTAGTTCCATTGGCTGGAAGAGCTTCAGTACTACACATCCACAGACGCGGTAGAATCCATCATGAAATGCTTTGTACTGGCTTTCTATGCTCTTGTTTAACTTGTAATCAACAAGAAGATCAACATATTCCTGCCTTGGGAGAAAATTAAATATTTATTTAAAAATATCAAAAACATGAATTTTACCAGGTGAAATTTTAGGTTTACACAAATCTATCTCTCAGGAAATAAATGATAATTTTATCAAAAGTTTTGGCATTTATCATATAGAGATGACGAGTAAAAAGAAGAAAGGGGTAAAGGGATGTGCTTGATGTGGGTATTACTCAGTTCATGACCAAAAGGGACATATTACAGTGTTATAAGAAGGCTTTAACAGAAAACCAAGAGGCCTGCTGCCTTGTGTCATATCGTTCAGTATAAAGAATAACCTAGCCATGTTCCAATGTAGCATGCACAAGATCACACAGGACCAGGATTGTATGGAATCTTATCAGTATGACCTGGTCAACTGTGGCAAAACATGGAATTAGAATGAACTAGCTGTGAATCTGCCTTAAAGTGACTTTGGCTGTGCCCAAGTCACATTCCTTGGCAATGCAAGGAAGTCATGTGGAACTAATCCAACAATGTACAGAAGTACAATACGAGTATAGTACATAACACTACTAAACGAAACGTTAGAAAGTTTCACGATAAATTGAATATTTTTTTCATAAAAACACTTTTTTAACACACTGGCCATCTCTCACCAAGGCAGACCCCCCCACCCTCAAAAAAAAAAAAATCATCATTCACACAATCACTGTCGTGATTACATCTGCGGGCCTCTACCTGTAATTACATTACACAAAAAAGAAAATGCTCAACACCTCTTGTTTTGTTATAATTTAGTAAGTAATATTTTTAACACACTAGCCATCTCCCACCAAGGTAGGGCGACCAAAAAAAAAAAAAAAAAAAAGAAAGAAAAAAAGCTTTCACAACCACTCACACCATCACTGTCTTATCAGAGATGCACTGATATTACAACCAAGATGCCCTCCAAACTATAATATCCCCATCCATTTCTCAGAGTGCAGGCACTGTACTTCCCACCTCCAGGACTCAAGTCCAGCTACAGTATCTTACGGCAAACAAGACACTCCAGTGTCGAGGATGCCCCCCCAAGTCTGACTGTCTAAATTTTGGAAAAAAAGATAAACAGTACTTCGGACTCCAAGACGCAGGGTAATTTTTTAAGAGACATGTTGGGAAAAAAATAGTCTTCGATACTTTTTTTCTTTTAACAAGTTGGCCGTCTCCCACCAAGGCAGGGTGACCCAAAAAGAATGAAAATCTCCAAAAAGAAAATACTTTCATCATCATCCAACACTTTCACTTCACTCATACATAATCACTGTCTTTGCAGAGGCGCTCAGATACGACAGTTTAGAATAGTCCCTCCAAACTGTCAATACCCCAGACCCCTCCTTTAATTAAAGTGCAGGCATTGTACTTCCCCTTTCCATGACTCAAGTCCGGCTAAATCTATAATAACTGGTTTCCCTGAATCCCTTCACTAAATATTACCCTGCTCAAACTCCAACAGCTTGTCAGGTCCCAAAAACCATTCGTCTCCATTCACTCCTATCTAACATGCTCACACACGCTTGCTGCAAGTCCAAGCCCCTCGCTCACAAAACCTCCTTTACCCTCTCCCTCCAACCTTTTCTAGGATGACCCCTACCCCTCCTTCCTTCCCCTAGAGATTTAAACGCTCTCCAAGTCATTCTACTTTGATCCATTCTCTCTAAATGACCAAACTACCTCCACAACCCCTCTTCAGCCCTCTGACAAATACTTTTAGTAACTCCACACCACCTCCTAATTTTCACACACTGAATTCTCTGCATAATATTTACACCACACATTGCCCTTAGACAGGACATCTCCACTGCCTCCAGCTGCCTCCTTGCTGCAGCATTTACAACCCAAGTTTCACAACCATATAAGAGTGTTGGTACCACTATACTTTCATACATTCCCTTCTTTGCCTCCATAGATAATGTTTTTTTGTCTCCACAGATACCTCAATGCACCACTCACCCTTTTTCCTTCATCAATTCTATGGTTAACCTCATCCTTCATAAACCCATCTGCTGACAAGTCAACTCCCAAATATCTGAAAACATTCACTTCTTCCATACTCTCTCTCTCCAATATGATATCCAATTTTTCTTTATCTAAATCGATTGATACCCTCATCACCTTACTCTTATCTTTGTTCACTTTCAACTTTCTACCTTTACACACCCTCCCAAACTCGTCCACTAACCTTTGCAACTTTTCTTTAGAATCTCCCATAAGCACAGTATCATCAGCAAAAAGTAACTGTGTCAACTCCCATTTTGTACTTGATTTCCCATAATTTAATCCCACTCCTCTCCCCAACACCCTAGCATTTACTTCTTTTACAACCCCATCTATAAATATATTAAACAACCATGGTGACATTACACATCCCTGTCTAAGACCTACTTTTACAAGGAAGTAATCTCCTACACACCCTAACCTGAGCCTCACTATCCTCATAAAAACTCTTTACATCATTTAGCAACTTACTACCTATTCCATACACCTGCAACATCTGCCACATTGCTCCCCTATCCACTATCATACGCTTTTTCTAAATCCATAAATGCAATGAAAACTTCCCTACCTGTATCTAAATACTGTTCACATATATGCTTTAATGTAAACACTTGATCTACACATCCCCTACCCACTCTAAAACCTCCTTGCTCATCTGCAATCCTACTCTCTGTCTTACCTCTAATTCTTTCAATAATAACCCTATTGTACACTTTGCCTGGTATACTCAGTAAACTTATTTCCCTATAATTTTTACAATCTCTTTTGTCACCCTTCCCTTTATATAAAGGAACTATACACACTCTGCCAATCCTTAGGTACCTTCCTCTCTTTTATACATTTATTAAACAAAAATTCCAACCACTCCAACACAATATCCCCCCCTGCTTTTATCATTTCTGTCATGAACCTATCAGTTCCTGCTGCTTTACCCCCTTTCATTCTACATAATGCCTCACACACCTCCCCCACACTCACATCCTGCTCTTCTTCACTCCTAAAAGATGTTATACCTCCCTGACCAGTGCATGAAATTACCGCCTCCCTTTCTTCATCAACATTTAAAAGTTCCTCAAAATATTCCCGCCATTTACCCAATACCTCCAGCTCCCCATCTACTAACTCCCCTACTCCGTTTTTAACTGACAAATCCATTCGTTCCCTAGGCTTTCTTAACTTGTTTATCTCGCTCCAAAACTTTTTCTTATTTTCTGCAAAATTTCTTGACAGTGCCTCTCCCACTCTTTCATCTGCTCTCCTTTTGCAATCTCTCACCATTCTCTTCACCTTTTACTCTCCATATACTCTGCTCTTCTTACAACACTTCTGTTTTGTAAAAGCCTCTCATAAGCTACCTTTTTCTCTTTTATCACACCTTTTACTTCATTATTCCACCAATCACTCCTCTTTTCTCCTGCACCCACCCTCCTATATCCACAAACTTCTGCTGCACATTCTAATACTGCATTTTTAAAACTATCCCTGAATCCCTTCATAAATGTTACCTTGTTCACATTCCAACAGCACATCAACTCCTAAAAACCACCTGCCTGTACTCACTCCTATCTAACATGCTCACACACACCTGTTGGATACAAAGCCTTTATCCACCTCCCTCCAACCTTTCATAGGGCAACCCCTACCCCTCCTTCCCTCCACTCAGATTTATACAATGAGGTTGGGTGACCCCAAAACATTGACTGTAAAAGATTTTATTCTCTTTTGGGGGTCACCCTACCTCAGTGAGAGATGGCTGGTTTGTTAACAAAAAATTAAATAAACTATTTCAATGATAATATGCTACATCTTACTAAATTGTAACAAAACAAGGTGTGGTATATTATAATTAGTATTGTAATCTATACGTATCTATCTATAAGTATTTTATTTATTAACTTGCATACTGAGTAAATGTTTAGCAAAAGACAGAGCTGTAGAGTTCATAATACAAAACATGTATATTAAGTTACTACAGTTATCACATCTACAATAAACCTGGCCACTCATACAGCTGTTTTCACACTATAAACCTCTTACTTGTTCTGTAAGGTAACTGGAATATTTTCCCCATCAGGTTTGAGAGGAATAGTCTTAGTTTCACCGAAAAAGTCTTGAGTAACAGTGAAATTCATACAATAAACTTCCTCAACATCATTTTCTTCATACTCCAGCAGTTCATGAAGAGTCCTAAAAATAAAAGAATATACATCAGACCGTCTATTAACACATGATCTATTAACACTTTTAAGACATAACTGTTCTTTTCTATGAGCACACCACATTTATTACTTAGCACAGAGTAAGTGTAAGGTAAAATCTGCTGAAAGGCAGAACACACAAAGGCTAGTGAAAATAATTTATTTGAACTACTCATTGATGTGCCTTTAAGTTGTATGATTACCCTAGTGGTACATATACAATTGTTGAACATGTTATGATTGATAGTGTAAAAAATTATACTAATTAAATGAGAAAGTGAAAGGATGATCTTATGGCACCACCATGACAGAGGTTTGTGTTTGAAGTTCAAAGGGCCACCACAGTATACACAGTTTATATGTAAATTGTTTATTACTACAGGAGTCACAGGTCTGATTAACAGATGTAACTAAATTAGCTATTTCCTGCATACCAGTCAAGTCATACTGGAAATATAAATATACTGGGTTCACAGGTTCTGCAAGTCTACGAGAGACTACCAACACTACTATTTATTTACATTCTGCTTTTCTTCACTTCCATACTGATATGTTTATACAGGTATCGTACAAGGACACATCAACCCTCCCCACATATTTCCATATTAACAATCAATGGTAACTACAGTGAATAGAAAACTATTACATGTATTATTTTTTAGATTTGCTGAATTACAATGTTTAAAAAAAATTAATAAAGTGACATTAGTAGTTCAAATCTAAAACTTTCGGTTAATTTTCTGACTACTTTTGTTGCTTGTTTACAGTCGTTGTCTCATGTCATGGAGCACTACGTACATGGGAAAGTTAACAGAAAGCGTGTATAGGAATAAGTGGAATTAAAGTCATTTATCAATGGATACAAAAATAATGATGTATCACAGTATGGTGAAGCCTAAACTTTTGATGGGTTATTGCCATTTGCATTGCCTCATACCTTCCCAATAATGGGAAGGTAGGAGGTAATGCAAATGCAATATCTAATCAATATATCAAGTGCATATTATTAATAGAATAAAAATTATAACCTGGGTAATATGAAAAGTCTAATTCAAAGAGTAACAATACTGTCGAGATGGTTTCATATACAGTGGAAAAAGATAGTCTGATTGTACGAAAGCAGGGTGGCAATGTGATTCAATGGGCTATCACTAGATCATCATTATCCTTTTACCATTATCATACTTTAATATTTTTATTATTAATTTTACTATTATTATTACTTTACCTTGTAAGATGAGGATCCAAGTCTACAAGATCATCAAGGCCAACTGATTGACCAAGTAACTTTTTGTAGAGAGCCAAAGGAAATGGAAGATTGATGATAGTGAAGTTGTAGATGGCAAGGCCACACACAATTCCTAGAAACAAGAATGGCTCATATTACCACTAATGACAGCTTTTTAATATTTTTTTTTCTCAACAAGTCGGCCGTCTCCCACCGAGGCAGGGTGACCCAAAAAGAAAGAAAATCCCCAAAAGAAAATGCTCCAAACTGCCAATATCCCAAACCCCTCCATTAAAGTGCAGGCATTGTACTTCCCATTTCCAGGACTCAAGTCCAACTAAATCAATTAACTGGTTTCCCTGAATCCCTTCACACAATAATACCCTGCTTTTTAATATACGTATTGGAAAATAACATACATTTTGCATGTCAATAACTATCATTTAGCTCTCAACTAACTTACTATTTAAAAGGTATTGCATATAGTAAGGGCAAACTCAACATCTGAACATTGGTACAAAATTATATAAAACACTATTTATGCAATTTAACTTTTACTAGGAGCCTCTCCAACCAAAGTAGGGCGACCTAAAGAATTATACAATCACTGTTGCTCATTCAGTAGCTGTCTTGCCAGTAATGCATAGACATCACAGTTCAAATGACCCTCTGAACAGCAGCATCCCCACCCATTGTTCAGAGTCCAGGTCCTGTATTTCCCATCTCCAGAACTCACATCTGGCTAACATTTTCTTACTGAATTCCCTCCCAAAACTTCCTTGCCCTCACGCCAACATCAATATTTTTTTTTTTTTATTAACACATCGGCCGATTCCCACCAAGGCAGGGTGGCCTGAAAAAGAAAAACTTTCATCATCATTCACTCCATCACTGTCTTGCCAGAGGGTGCTTTACACTACAGTTATAAAACTGCAACATTAACACCCCTCCTTCAGAGTGCAGACACTGTACTTCCCATCTCCAGGACTCAAGTCCGGCCTGCCGGTTTCCCTGAATTCCTTCATAAATGTTACTTTGCTCACACTCCAACAGCACGTCAAGTATTAAAAACCATTTGTCTCCATTCACTCCTATCAAATACGCTCACACATGCTTGCTGGAAGTCCAAGCCCCTAACACACAAAACCTCCTTTACCCCCTCCCTCCAACTTTTCCTAGGCCGACCCCTACCCCGCCTTCCCTCCACTACAGATTTATACACTTTCGAAGTCATTCTGTCTCGTTCCATTCTCTCTACATGTCCGAACCACCTCAACAACCCCTCCTCAGCTCTCTGGATAATAGTTTTGGTAATCCCGCACCTCCTCCTAATTTCTAAACTCCGAATTCTCTGCATTATATTCACACCACACATTGACCTCAGATATGACATCTCCACTGCCTCCAGCCTTCTCGTTGCAACATTCATCACTCATGCTTCACACCCATATAAGAGTGTTGGTATAACTATACTCTCATACATTCCCCTCTTTACTTCCATGGACAAAGTTCTTTGTCTCCACAGACTCCGAAGTGCTCCACTCACCCTTTTCCCCTCATCAATTCTATGATTCACCTCATCCTTCATAGACCCATCTGCTGACATGTCCACTCCCAAATATCTGAATACATTCACCTCCTCCATACTCTCTCCCTCCAATCTGATATCCAATCTTTCGTCACCTAATCTTTTTGTTATCCTCATCACCTTACTCTTTCCTATATTCACTTTCAATTTTCTTCTTTTACACACCCTACCAAATTCATCCACCAACCTCTGCAACTTCTCTTCAGAATCTCCCAAAAGCAAAGAGTCATCAGCAAAAAGCAACTGTGACAACTCCCACTTTGTATTTGATTCTTTATCTTTTAACTCCACACCTCTTGCCAAGACCCTCGCATTCACTTCTCTTACAACCCCATCTATAAATATATTGAACAACCACGGTGACATCACACATCCTTGTCTAAGGCCCACTTTTACTGGGAAATAGTCTCCCTCCATCCTACACACTCTAACCTGAGCCTCACTATCCTCATAAAAGCTCTTCACTGCTTTCAGTAACCTACCTCCTATTCCATACACCTGCAACATCTGCCACATTGCCACCCTATCATACACCTTTTCCAAATCCATAAATGCCACAAAAACCTCTTTACCCTTATCCAAATACTGTTCGCCTATATGTTTCACTGTAAACACTTGGTCTACACACCCCCTACCTTTCCTAAAGCCCCCTTGTTCATCTGCTATCCTGCTCTCTGTCTTACTCTTAATTATTTCAATAATAACTCTACCATACACTTTACCAGGTACACTCAACAGACTTATTCCCCTATAATTTTTGCACTCTCTTTTGTCCCCTTTGCCTTTATACAAAGGAACAATACACACTCTCTGCCAATCCCTAGGTACCTTACCCTCTTCCACACATTTATTAAATAATAGCACCAACCACTCCAAAACTATATCCCCGCCTGCTTTTAACATTTCTATCTTTATCCCATCAATCCCAGCAGCCTTACCCCCTTTCATTCTACCCACTGCCTCACGAACTTCCCCCACACTCACAACTGGCTCTTCCACACTCCTACAAGATGTTATTCCTCTTTGCCCTATACATGAAATCACAGCTTCCCTGTCTTCATCTACATTTAACTCCTCAAAATATTCCCTCCATCTTCCCGATACCTCTTAACTCTCCATTTAATAACTCTCCTCTCCTATTTTTAACTGTCAAATCCATTTGTTCCCTAGGCTTCCTCAACTTATTAATCTCACTCCAAAAAATTTCTTATTTTCAACAAAATTTGTTGATAACATCTCACCAACTCTCTCATTTGCTCTCTTTTTACATTGCTTCAGCAACCACCCTGGGAGGTACTACCGTCCTGCCAAGTGAGTGTAAAACGAAAGCATGTATTTGTTTTACATTATGGTAGGATTGCTGGTGTCTTTTTTTCTGTCTCATAAACATGCAAGATTTCAGGTACGTCTTGCTACTTCTACTTACACTTAGGTCACACTACACATACATGTACACGTTTATGTATACACACTCATCTGAGTTTTCTGTGATTTTATCTTAATAGTTCTTGTTCTTATTGCTTTTCCTTTCATATCCATGGGGAAGTGGAATAAGAATCTTTCCTCCGTAAGCCATGCGTGTTGTAAAAGTCAACTAAAATGCCGGGAACAATGGGCTAGTAACCCCTTTTCCTGTATAGCTTATTAAAAAAAAAAAGAAGAAAACCGTCAAAGTGGGATGTTTGAATGTGCGTGGATGTTGTGCGAATGATAAGAAAGAGACGATTGTAGATGTTATGAATGAAAAGAAGTTGCATGTCCTGACTTTAAGTGAGACAAAGCTGAAGGGGGTAGGAGAGTTTCAGTGGGGAGAAATAAATGGGATTAGGTCAGGGGTTTCAAATAGAGTTAGAGCTAAAGAAGGAGTGGCAATAATGTTGAATAATCAGTTATGGCAGGTAAAGAGGGAATATAAATGTATAAATTCAAGGATTATGTGGAGTAAAATAAAGGTTGGATGTGAAAAGTGGGTTATAGTAAGTGTTTATGCACCTGGAGAAGAGAGAAGTGTAGAGGAGAGAGAGAGATTTTGGGAAATGTTGAGTGAGTGTGTGGGGAGTTTTGAACCAAGTGAGAGAGTAATTGTGGTTGGGGATCTTAATGCTAAAGTGGGTAAAAATGTTGTGGAGGGAGTAGTAGGTAAATTTGGGGTGCAAGGGGTAAATGTAAATGGGGAACCATTAATTGAGCTATGTGTAGAAAGAGGTTTGGTAATAAGTAATACATATTTTATGAAAAAGAGGATAAATAAATATACAATGTATGATATAGCACTTAAGGAAAGTAGTTTGTTGGATTATGTATTGGTGGATAAAAGGTTGATTGGTAGGCTTCAGGATGTACATGTTTATAGAGGGGCAACAGATATATCAGATCATTATTTAGTTGTAGCTACAGTTAGAGTAAAAGGTAGATGGGACAAAAACAAAATGGCAACATAAAGTAAGAGAGAGGTAAAAGTGTATAAACTAAGGGAGGAGGAAGTTAGGGTGAGACATAAGCAACTATTGGTAGAAAGGTGTGCTAGTGCAAGTATGAGTATTGGGGTGGGGGGGGTTGAAGAGAGTTGGGATAGTTTTAAAAATGCAGTATTAGAATGTGGGGCAGAAGTTTGTGGCTATAGGAGGGTGGGTGCAGAAGGAAAGAGGAGTGAGTGGTGGAATGAAGTAAAGGGTATGATAAAAGAGAAAAAGGTAGCTTATGAGAGGTTTTTACAAAACAGAAGTGTTAATAGAAGAGCAGAGTATATGGAGAGTAAAAGAAAGGTGAAGAGAGTGGTGAGAGAGTGCAAAAGAAGAGCAGATGAAAGAATGGGAGAGGCTCTTGTCAAGAAATTTTGCTGAAAACAAGAAAAATTTTGGAGTGAGATACACAAGGTAAGAAAGCCTAGGGAACGAATGGATTTGTCAGTTAAAAACAGAGTAGGGGAGTTAGTAGATGGGGAGCTGGAGGTATTGGGTAGATGGCGGGAATATTTTGAGGAACTTTTAAATGTCGATAAAAAAAGGGAGGCGATAATTTCATGTACTGGCCAGGGAGGTACAACATCGTTTAGGAGTGAAGAAGAGCAGGATGTGAGTGTGGGGGAGGTGCGTGAGGCATTACGTAGAATGAAAGGGGTAAAGCAGCTGGAATTGACAGAATCATGACAGAAATGTTAAAAGAAGGGGGGGATATAGTGCTGGAGTGGTTGGTATTTTTGTTTAATAAATGTATGAAAGAGGGGAAGATACCTAGGGATTGGCAGAGAGCATGTATAGTTCCTTTATATAAAGGAAAGGGGGATAAAAGAGTGTAAAAATTATAGGGGAATAAGTTTACTGAGTATACAAGGTAAAGTGTATGGTAGGGTTATTATTGAAAGAATTAGAGGTAAGACAGAGTAGGATTGCAGATGAGCAAGGAGACTTTAGAGTGGGTAGGGGATGTGTAGATCAAGTGTTTACAGTGAAGCATATATGTGAACAGTATTTAGATAAAAGTAGAGAAGTTTTCATTGCATTTATTGATTTAGAAAAGGCATATGATAGAGTGGATAGGGGAGCAATGTGGCAAATGTTGCAAGTGTATGGAATAGGTAGTAAGTTACTGAAGGCTGTAAAGAGTTTTTATGAGGATAGTGAGGCTCAGGTTAGGTGTGTAGGAGAGAGGAGATTACTTCCGGTAAAAGTAGGTCTTAGACAGGGATGTGTAATGTCACCATGGTTGTTTAATATATTTATAGATGGGGTTGTAAAAGAAGTGAATGCTAGGGTGTTGGGGAGAGGGGTGGGATTAAATTATGGGGAATTAAATGCAAAATGGGAGTTGACACAGTTACTTTTTGCTGATGATACTGTGCTTATGCGAGATTCTAAAGAAAAGTTGCAAAGGTTAGTGGACGAGTTTGGGAGGGTGTGTAAAGGTAGAAAGTTGAAAGTGAACATAGATAAGAGTAAGGTGATGAGGGTATCAAACGATTTAAATAAAGAAAAATTGGATATCACATTGGAGAGAGGGATTATGGAAGAAGTAAATGTTTTCAGATATTTGGGAGTTGACGTGTCAGCGGATGGGTTTATGAAGGATGAGGTTAACCATAGAATTGATGAAGGAAAAAAGGCGAGTGGTGCGTTGAGGTATCTGTGGAGACAAAAAACGTTATCCATGGAGGCAAAGAAGGGAATGTACGAAAGTACAGTGGTACCAACACACTTATATGGGTGTGAAGCATGGGTTGCAAATGCTGCAGTGAGGAGGACGCTGGAGGCAGTGGAGATGTCCTGTCTAAGGGTAATGTGTGGTGTAAATATTATGCAGAAAATTCGGAATGTGGAAATTAGGAGAAGGTGTGGAGTTACTAAAAGTATTTGTCAGAGGGCTGAAGAGGGGTTGTTGAGATGGTTTGGTCATTTAGAGACAATGGATCAAAGTAGAATGACTTGGAGAGCGTATAAATCTGTAGGGGAAGGAAGGCGGGGTAGGGGTCGTCCTAGAAAAGGTTGGAGGGAGGGGGTAAAGGAGGTTTTGTGGGCGAGGGGCTTGGACTTCCAGCAAGCATGTGTGAGCATGTTAGATAGGAGTGAATGGAGACGAATGGTTTTTGGGACCTGACGAGCTATAACTAAAAAGTGATCTGATATATCTGTGGCCCCTCTATAAACATGTACATCCTGAAGTCTACTAAACAGTCTTTTATCTACCAATACGTAGTCCAACAAACTACTGTCATTACGCCCTACATCATATCTTGTATACTTATTTATCCTCTTTTTCTTAAAATATGTATTACCTATAACTAAACCCCTATCTATACAAAGTTCAATCAAAGGGCTCCCATTATCATTTACACCTGGCACCCCAAACTTACCTACCACACCCTCTCTACAGTTTCTCCTACTTTAGCATTTAGGTCCCCTACCACAATTACTCTCTCACTTGGTTCAAAAGTTCCTATACATTCGCTTAACATCTCCCAAAATCTCTCTCTCTCCTCTACACTCCCCTCTTCTCCAAGTGCATACACGCTTATTATGACCCACTTTTCGCATCCAACCCTTATTTTAATCCACATAATCCTTAAATTTACACATTTATATTCCCTCTTCTCCTTCCATAAAAAATTAAAATATACTGAAAAGTGTTTTTTAACATGAATAAATATTTAAATGTATTTTTTTTTTACCATGGTTTGTCCTTACTACCAGCAACATCTCAAATTACTTTCATGAACTTTTGTGTAGAAATAAATTTAAAAAGCAAGGTTAGATTAGGTTAGATTCTAGAAGAAAGCAAACACATGCCATATGATGCTGACTGGGGAAGAGGAGTGATTAGTATCAATCCAATTTAGAGGATCCTACATGAGCATCATATCAGATATTAAGATGAAAAAATACAGTATTGTATTTTAAACAGCAAGTTTTTACAAAATTATAAATGCTACACTTTGATCTCAGCTTAAAAACCAAAAAGAAATTTGATTATCCATGAGCGTAGAGCACATCATTTATAACAAATAGTATTTTACTTACCAATAAGGGAATAGGTAGCAGCAGTTTCTAGAGAGCTTTCCTTGAACCAAATGGTACGTGTATCTGGGTACTCTGTGAACATACCATAGTCTGGGTTCAGTAATTCACGTAAAAGGAGAAGAAAAAACTCTTTGCGAACACCTCCAGCATCTTCAGCTTCTTCACCAATAAAATGTACCTGACAGTATAATTCATTAGAAAAAGAGAAAACTCTGCAAATCAATAAAAACATTTAATGATAAAATGCTAGCTTATGGGGCAAGGGGGGAAAGAGAAATGCAGTAAAAAATAAGTTTTAATAAGAAAATGTCAAGATACTAGGGAAACAAGTCCTACAACTACCAAAAATCTTCCATTTATGACATTAAACACAGAAAAACCAGACACCACAAGCATAGCTTTGCTCCTGTAGCTACAAATAAGTAGTCACACACACAAGACAAAAAAATACAAATAGATAAAAAAAAATTTATTATTAACACATCGGCCGATTCCCACCAAGGCAGGGTGGCCCGAAAAAGAAAAACTTTCATCATCATTCACTCCATCACTGTCTTGCTAGAGGGGTGCTTTACACTACAGTTATAAAACTGCAACATTAACACCCCTCCTTCAGAGTGCAGACACTGTACTTCCCATCTCCAGGACTCGAGTCCGGCCTGCCGGTTTCCCTGAATCCCTTCATAAATGTTACTTTGCTCACACTCCAACAGCACATCAAGTATTAAAAACAATTTGCCTTCATTCACTCCTATCAAATACGCTCACACATGCTTGCTGGAAGTCCAAGCCCCTCGCACACAAAACCTCTTTTACCCCCCTCCCTCCAACCTTTCCTAGGCTGACCCCTACCCCGCCTTCCCTCCACTACAGATTTATACACTCTCAAAGTCATTTTGTCTTGTTCCATTCTCTCTACATGTCCGAACCACCTCAACAACCCCTCCTCAGCTCTCTGGATAATAGTTTTGGTAAACCCGTACCTCCTCCTAATTTCCAAACTCCGAATTCTCTGCATTATATTCACACCACACATTGACCTCAGACATGACATCTCCACTGCCTCCAGCCTTCTCCTCGTTGCAACATTCATCACCCATGCTTCACACCCATATAAGAGTGTTGGTATAAATTTGTTCTGCACTATCAACAAGGATAGTGCAAGAAGTCTCAATTGTAAACAAAGTACTAAAAGGTTCTAGAAAGTTTTTTCTTTACAGATTGCTAAAATGTTTTAGTGAGATCAGAGGAGGCAGCAGGTGCTACACTGGAAAAATATTTTATCACAACATTCCACTAATTATTCGTATTCTCACCCACACCCACCTTCCAAAACCAGAGGCCTCTGGTGTGCATTCTAGCAATGCATTCTTAAAGTCAACAACTTACCTCCACAACCTCATTACTTGTCCTTGCTCTAGTCCACCTTTCACGCCCAACAATTTATTGCACATACTATCAGTTGTCCCCTTCTTTGGTTCATTCACTTTCCCATTCAGTTACAGTATATGACAAATTAAAAGCATTGCTCTGCTCCAGTAACTACAAACAGATTACCAAGGCTAAGTTTGGCAAATTAGGTAAGGTGGTGTTCTTTCTTATAAATCAAGATCACAGCAGCTGGTGCAAGTCATTCATAGCCTTATAAATAATATTAATCAAAACCACACAAGTAATTCCTCCAATACTGAAAACTGCATCAGTTACATAATAAATAAAAGTAGTACCTTAAGAGGTCTCTTATAATCAGTGACTTTATGGTGAAACAACTGGTTGATTGTGTCTTCAACAATGTTGTTACGGTGAATATTAATATTTAGGAACTGTACTTGTGCAGGATTAAACAACCACAACATTGGGTTACTATTGATCACTGCTTCCTGAATGGCCCCTTGCATCTGAAAATGTAAAGAAAATTAAGTTTATTAAAAAATAATGCAACAGATTTTTAAACACTTGCCAAAAAAAAAAAAAATTCTTTTATCATATGGTGCACTATGAAACCCCTCTTTCTTTAAGCATCTTTGCCTCCTCGTAAGCCATTTTCCAATTCAAATGAGATATCTGGAAAGACTACTAAATTGGTTGATACCTCCCTTTAATGGTTGCCTCCTATTCCTTTATATTCATGACCTACCAGATGCATCCTAGCAACTCAAACTAGTACTCTGAAAATGACAAAGCATTTGTCACATTTTTTAAAGAATTTGACATATTAAGATTTCACTACAAAATATGCATACCCAAATATACTCAGTGATCACAGAATTAGGTACATCCTTCTATTACTGGATAGGACCCTCCTTTTCCTGTAGAACAGCTTGAATTCTTCATGGCATAGATTCAATAAGGTGCTGGAAGCATTCCTTAGCTCATGTTGACATGATAGCATTACACAATTGCTGCACATTCGTGTTACGAATCTCCCATTTCATCATATCCCACAAGTGCTCTATTAGATCAAGAGCTGGTGACTAGAAGCCATTGGAGTACACTTAACTCACTGTCATGTTCGTGGAACCAGCTTAAGATGATATGTGCTTTGTGACATGGTGCGTTTACCAGTTGGAAGAAGCTATTGGAAGATAGTACTGTAGTCATAAAGGGATGCACATGGTTAACAGTAATACTCAGGAAGGCTGCAGCACTTAAATGATGCTCAACTGGTATTATGGGGCCTAATGTGGGCCAGAAAAACATTTTCCACACCTTTACACCACCAGCCTGAACCGTTGACACAAGGCAGGATGGATCCATGTTGTTTATGCCAAATTCTGAATCTACCAAATGCATGGTGCAGCAGAAATTGAGATTCATCACACCAGGGAAAGTTTTTCCAATCTTCAACTGTCCAGTTTTGGTGAGCCTCTGCCCAGTGTAGGCTCAGTCTCCTGTTCTTAGCTGACAGAGGTGGAACCTGGTGAGGTCTGCTGCTGTAGACCATCCACTTCAAGGTTTGACATGGTAGGCATTCAGAGATGATCTTCTGCATACCACTGATGTAACAAGTGGTTATTTGAGAGTTACTGTTGCCTTCCTGTCAGCTCAGACCAGTCTGGCCATTCTCCTCTGACCCCTCTCATTATGGAACTTTCACCCACAGAACTGCTGTTCACTGGATGTTTCATGTTTTTCACTTTGTTCTCTGTAAATTCTAAGAGACTGTTGTGCATGGAAATCTCAGATCAGCAGTTTCTGAGATACTTAAACTACCCCATCTGGCATCAACAATCATTTCATAGTCAAAATCAGTTAGATCACATTTCTTCCCCATTCTGATGTTTGGTCTGAACAACAACTGAACCCCTTGACCATGTCTGCATGCTTTCAGGCATTGAGATGCTACCACATGATTGGCTGATTAGGTATTTGCATTAATGAGCAGGTGTACATGCATACCAAATAAAAGTGGCCACTGAGTGTATATACTTTATAGATTTTCTTTTACTGTTATTGTACAAGAATAAAGATGGAAAAGACCCTGAAGCACACACTTTAAGCAAATCAAAGTAACAAACAGACTGACCCAAATGCAAACTCAATATTGGGTACTGTATATAGTAAAAGGAAACCATACATTAGTACATCTGCACAAAGAAAGTTGCACCAAATCAAAGACTGATAAACAGGAAATTTACTAATTATCCTCTTACCTGTCTTGTAGCATCAGCACGAAGTAGAAGAGTCTTAGCTTGAGCATCAAAAAGGAAAGGATACTCACAAAAGGAGACAGGACTCTGAAAACAAAATTATTTAATACAGTAATTTATTCTTTTAATTATTAGGGTGACTGAACAATCATTATACAAATGAAGGCAATGCTTATTTAAATGCTTTTGTGTAGTACAACTGACCACTGATTAACAATACAAAATTGTAATGTCAATTTTAGCTGTAATAATTATTGGGTTTAGAAATGATATGGTGGAATATGGCCAGTTTGTTGAAAGAAAAGAAAGAAAGAAATATAGCTGTGACAAAGTCCAGTGTGTGAAGGCTGATTGAAATCTGGATAAGCAATTTGCATTAAATATCCTGTTTGACATTTGTATTTGATCTACATAAATTTACATCAAGTCAACTTAACTGAACTGTCGTATCCGAGTACCTCTGCAAAAACAGAGACGGCCGACTTGTTGAAAAAAAAATTCTTGGAAAAAAAAAGAGGAATGTTGAGATGGTATGGACATGTAGAGGATGAAGAGGATGATGTGTATAAATGAGTGGCAGAAGGTAGAAGGGGTTAGGGTCACCCCAGGAATGAGGCAGAAGAGGCTTCGAGTTTTAGAGGCTTGAGCATCCAGCAGGCTTATGTGAGTGTCAGGACACAAGACAGTCATTTAGAAATAAAAATAATTATTATATTTGAGAAGATATATTACCATAGCAATGGAAAATTTTATATATAACCATAGCAATGGAAAATTTTATATATTACCATAGCAATGGAAAATTCTCTCCACTGACAACTTAATATAAATTATAAATTTATTATTTAAAACATAAGAGCTGGGTACTGTACACTAATGGCAAAATTTTAAAGTACAGTAGAGTATATGGAAAACTGATAGGAAAATTTTTATAAAATACTACAGTACAGTGGACCCCCGAGTAACGTAAAAACTTCATTCCAGAAGCCTGCTCAAGTGCCATTACCGAACGAATTTACTCCCTTAAGGAATAATGTCACGTAGGTTAGTCTATTTCAGACTCCCAAAAATACACTTCCACAAGCACTTACAATATTATACTTACATAATTGTACGATTTCCGGGGTGTTCGTTACTCGGGGGTTCACTGTACTTACATCTGGTCTTACAGAAGGTCTGATTTTGCTGCTGATCCAATTAAAATAATCAGATCTAATATCAATTTTTTCACCAATTTCAGGAATGTAGAATTCTTCATAATTTATTCTGGCTGCTTTAGCACCATCCTTAAAGTTTTCAGCATGAAGGAAAGATAACATCTTCAGTGATGACACTAGTGCACGTCTGTCAATCTGTGATGAAGATTGATAAAAATAGTGAAACTATTTAAATAACACTGTTTATAGTATGGTGTATGCACTTACAATAAACAGATGTAGTAGAAAAAAAAAGCCAGATATTTAATATGGATATTCAACAGTCAAGAAATATGAATTGTACAAGATGTCTTGAGGCACTAAAACAACATTTCCTATGTTCATCAATCACATTCCCAGGCTTCTTCTATGCTAGCCTTCCATTTAGAGTTTTTAATCAAATAAAAATAGAAGATTTACTCTTTCTTGGAGAAAGAAATATAACCAGGAATGACTGGTCATGGTTTACGACTTCCCAATGATTGAATCAGATCTATTAAAAACCCATAAAACAGACTGGGAGGTGTAGGCAGGCCTTACCCATACTCAGAAATATTGGCAAAAATTTAATATTTCCACTACATGAGCCCAATTTCAAGCTACTTCTGATACTGAAATCAATCAATCATCTATTTCAGACCCCTTCCCCCTTGTGCTTCCTTTCACTAAACATGCACAGAGAAGAAAAAAAAAGCATACTATATATCTTTGTATATACACACCTCAGAAGGCTGTTTAGCATTGTTTAATATCTGAACAATAACAACCTTGTAGATAGTGATGAGTCGGACTGCAAAATCTCTTGGCAAAACTTTCATCCACATCTCTGCAAAGAAATAATCCTATACATATAGAAAGACTAGAACAAAATAGGTGTATTATAACAAGGATGAATGGAAGGAGGAAGGGTTGACAAGAATGTATAGTATGTATTAATTAAGAGGCAGTAACTTAAGTACCCAGCATTATAACTGGGGACAGCAGTTGTGGAATTCCTACTGTTGCATTTTTTTTATGTATGCATTACACCAAAGTTTTTATTTCCCTTTCTCACCCCAAAATTATAATTATTACAAAATTTGATGACATTTTGCACTTGTGGCAATAGTTAATGCCATACATCGCTCCCCACATTTCTCCACTGTTACCAGCTCTCCTGTCAGGGAATCAGAGCTACTATCTCTGATCCCCTGCCCACACCTCAAATTATCACCTTGTGTATTACAATACAGTGGAACCCCGAATTTCGTACTTAATCCATTCCAGAAGGTCGGTCTAAATCCAAAGCGTACGAAAACCGAAGTAATATTTCCCATAAGAAATAATGTAAATACAATTAATCCGTTCCAGACACCCAAAAATATTAACAAAAATATATTTTTTAAAGAATAACTATAGTTTTACATACAGAAAACAATGAGAAATAAATATAAAGCACTAATGAAATGGATAAATGGACATTTAAATCACTATTACATACATTTATTGAAGATTCTTGTTGGCGTATAGAAGAAGGCGAGGAGGGAAGAGAGAGGAGAGCTTATTGTTTGGAAGGGGAATCCCCCTCCATTAGGACTTCAGGTATCAAAGCCCTATCCAGGGTTACTTCCCTTCTTTGTCTTTTACTGGCACTAGGACCAGCTTGAGTCACTGGACCCCTGTTGCACAAAAAATCTGTCCAGAGAGCTCTGTTTCTGGCATCTCTAAGATTTGCCTAAAATGGGACAAGGTATTGTCACTGAACATGTTGCAGATACGGCTTGTATCAGCTTGGTCAGAGTGATATTTTTCCACAAAAGTTTGCAACTCATTCCACTTTGCACACATGTCCTTAATCACTGAAAAAGGCACCTTCTCCCCTCTCTCTTCCTCCTCCACTGAAGCAATTTCCTCAGCTAAGGTCTGTTGCTGTTCCAGATGAAGGTCTTGCAGCTCTTCGGTGGTTAGCTCTTCCCTGTGGTCCTCCACCAACTCTTCCACATCCTGGCCACTCACCTCCAACCCCATGGACATCCCCAAAGACACAACAGATTCCACAACAGGCGTAGGGTCGTCAGGGTCAGTCTCAAACCCTTCAAAATCCTTGTTGAGGACACATTCTGGCCACAATTTTCTCCAAGCAGAATTCAAAGTCCTGGAAGTCACTCCCTGCAAAGCCTTACCTATAAGGCTTATGCAATGGAGGATACTGAAGTGATTCCTCCAGAACTCTCTTAGGGTCAATTCAGTGTCCGAGGTTACTTCAAAGCACCTTTGAAACATTGGTTTCATGTAGTTTTTTGAAGTTAGAAATGACCTGCTGGTCCATAGGCTGGATGAGAGGAGTGGTGTTAGGAGGCAAGAACTTCACTGTGATGAAACTGAAGTCCCTAAACAATTGGTCTTCCAAGTCTGGAGGATGAGCAGGAGCATTGTCCAGTACCAGGAGGCTCTTGAATGGCAATTTATTTTCCAGGAGGTATTTTTTCACACTCGGGCCAAACACTTCATGGACCCAGTCAATGAAAATTTGCCTCATGACCCATGCCTTATTATTATCTTTCCACATCACACACAATTTACTCTTGACGACATTGTTTTTCTTGAACACTCGGGGATTTTCAGTGATACACCAGTAAAGGATTCACTTTGAAATCCCCACTAGCATTACCACAGAACAAAAGAGTTAGCCTATCCTTCACAGGCTTGTGTCCTGGCAGTGCCTTTTCCTCCTGTGTGATGTAGGTTCTCTTGGCATTTTCTTCCAAAAGAGGCCTGTTTCGTCACAATTGAACACTTGTTGAGGGAGGAATCCTTCAGCCTCTACGTACTCCTTGAATTCATCAACGAATTCTTTGGCTGCACGTTTGTCTGAACTCGCAGCCTCACCATGCCTTACAACACTGTATGCTACTACGCTTCTTGAATCTGTTGAACCAGTCTCTGCTGGTCTAAAATTCACTAACAGCAGCACTCATTCCAGGCATTTTCTTTATGAGATCCGCATACAACTACCTTGCCTTTTTGCAAATTATCCCCTCCGAAACACTATCTCCCGCTAACTGTTTTTCGTTGATCCACACCAACAACAACAACTCCACATCTTCAATTATTTGTGATCTCTGTTTCGCTAGCATATTTACCCCTTTCGTAACCTTAGCTTCCTTGATTTCTACTTTCTTTGCCAGGATGGAACAGATTGTTGATTTCAACTTCCCATACATCCTGGCAAGCTCAGCTAAACGTATGCCACTTTCGTATTTTTCTACAATCTCTCTTGAATTCTATCGTGTTTCTCACCTTCTTCACCAAAGGGCTGGCACTAGGAACTTTCTTTGGGCCCATGGTGGTTTATTTCTCAGTCGCACTCAATAGTTAAGCACAAAAAACAATGGAAAGCGCGAAGTAATGCTCACTCGACAAGTGACAGAGCCAGAATGACACACATATGCATGAGTGGCAGCATCCCAAGCGGACAGACGCATCTGATATGTACGATTTCCGGGTGGAGGTACGAAATCCGGACCAAAATTTTGCACAAAAAAGTGTTTTAAATCCGAAACGTACGATATTCGGTGCGTACGAAATCTGGGGTTCCACTGTATTTTAAATACAGTGGTACCCCGAGTTTCGTATCGCTCCCAACTCGAACAATTATGTAAGTGTATTATTGTAAGTGCTTTTGTAAGTGTATTTTTGGGGGTCTCAAACAGACTAATCTAATTTACATTATTCCTTATGGGAACAAATTCGTTCGGTAACGGCACTCGAACAGCCTTCTGTACGAAACTCGGGGTACCACTGTACTCCTTTAACTAACAATTGGTGGGATACGGCCGGTTTGTTGAAAGAAGAACTAACAATGATAAATACTGTAACAAAGCCAGCTACCAGTTTCAAATTAATCAGATTTGAAATTGGCTCACTATCCGTTATGGCTATATTCACCCACAACTTTTACAACGAAACGGCTGAGTGATTCTTGCACTAACATAAATAAAATGCAATTACAAGTAACTAACACACACTATACAATATAAAAAGTTAAAAGAATATTTAAATTTAATATACTGAACAAAAAAATAGCTGATCTACTAGCTAACTGGATCAACAACTAATATCTCTGCAACAAAGGCAAATTAATTCTTCCCATCAGCAGTTGCATCACCTATTTTTAACATTTACTATACTTACTAAAGATAGCAGCCATTTCTTTTTGTAATCCTAGAAGAGCCTCTGCATATGGCAACTGCAACTTTGCTATGTATCGTGAATCTACAAAGTCCTTAAAGAGAGGAAGAAGAATGAAACAACGGAGACTCTCTCTGCTTATTGGGTGATGAGGCAGATCCTTCACTATATTCTGCACACTGTTTTGTATCTGAAAATCGAATAGTAAACATTACTGATAAAGAATACTGACTATTCACATATTCCAGCCATTTCTTAACAGATGGAACTGGTTCACCAAACTGCACAGAATTTCAAGAAATTATTTTTCACCTGACCAGCTAGATCTAAGCTTCCCTCTCTCAATACATTTCAGTGCCTTTTTGCTCTCAATGTTCCAGCAAATGGCACTTGTTGCAAGAAATCTTTGTTAGGCAATTCAATCAGTATCTATTGTATACCCTGTTTTCTGGCATATAAGGCACACTTTTTTTTCTTTTCTTTTTTACAAAAAGTCTTTGAAAAACAGCCTGCATGTTATATGCTCAAGGGCAGGCTTTGGGTTATGCTTTAGCAGTTGTTTACTGACATCACATTACAACTGCTTGGAAACATCATCTTGTACGTTTTGTACGATCGTGCACCTTGTATGCCGGAAAATACAGTAATTCTCAGAAACCTTACATGCAGCAAAATTAAAGTACATGTACAATATTTGATAGGATGTACCTGTCAGGTCACCTAAAACAAGACTATTTACTGCTTAACGTAAAAAACAACTAGTATATATATATATATATATAATATACACCCTGCCTCGGTGGGAAATGGCAGACGTGTTAAAAAATAAAATACTGAAAAGAAAAATCATTAGTACCATTTTTTGTGCACAAAAAAATAAGTTAATACAAAGAGCAAGGCATACAGATTTCAATAACATTACTCAAAAATATCACAATGTTGTACAATACTCACTACTTCCTGTATGGAAGCTCGTGGAATCCGGCCAAGTTTTCCCAGGTAGTCTTCTGCCAATCTGTAATCCAACCCATGACTATGCTTCTCAGAATCCTTCATTATAAATGAAGAGTTCCAGGATGCCAAGGATCCAAATGCAGTTTCTATATACCTAGGAGTAAAATTGAAATAGTCAATAAAGAACAGTGTGCACACACATACCCCACCCACCTCTAACTCCATCACTGTCTTGCCAGAGCCAAACTGATATTACAATTCAGATGCTGCCCAAACTACAAAAATATCCCCAGACCACCTTCAGAGTGCAGGCACTGTACTTCCCACCTCCAGGACTCAAGTCTGGCTAATCAGTTTCCCTGAATCCCTTCATAAATGTTACCTTGCTCACACTCCAACAGCATGTCTAGTCATAAAAACCACTTGCCTCTACTCACTATCTAACATGCTCTCAAACAACTGCTGGATATCCAAGCCCCTTGCAGACAAAACCTCCTTTACCAACTCCTGCCAACTTTTTCTACAGCAAACCCTACCCCACCTTTCCTCCATTACAGCTTTATACACTCTCCAAGTTATCCTACTTTGCTCCATCCTTTCTATATTATATTATGAACTTACCATAATTGTGGCATACTCATTTCTGAGTATGCCACAATTAAAGGGTTAAATGGACATGAACAGCCTTTGTCTGGCCAGATCTTTTGTCCGTTTAGCTGATATTCGCTTTATGAAGGTCCATTTTACCAAGGGTTTACTATATACGTACACAGAAGATAAATTTGGTAAAAGGAAAAAAACTTCATTTAATCATAATCCATATAAAATACATAATCAGAAAAATTTGACAATTCTTCACTTAATTTTTTTTGCAAAAAATTAGCAGCATACTAGATAGGCAACAAATGACTACATGCCAAATATAAATGACATTGGTCAAAAAACAAATGAAAAAATTACATCAGAAACTCTACCATAATTCTCCCATTCACCCTCCATCCTTCACTACAAGCATCTGGAATAAAGCACACAACATGAATCTGTGAATATACAGTATATCTCCCTATTGCTTTCCTCTTTACTTTCCCTGGTCCTGACTGTGCTGGAACACATTTTTTTTTCCCCACTGAACCATTAACTTTCCATATATATTTATATGACAATATACACTTGGAAAATCCTAGAGGTATTAGTACCAAATTTGCACAAAAAAATCACTCCCTATAAAAGCAAAAGACTTGGCAGGAGATGCAACATTCCCTCAATGAGAAGCAGGGGTACCATGAGTACACTAAGAGACAACACAGTAAGTGTCAGGTGCCCAAGACTGTTCAATTGCCTCCCAGCATACATAAGGTGAATTACAAATAGACCCCTGTCTGTCTTCAAGAAAGTGCTGGACAGGCACCTAAAGTCAGTACCTGATCAGCCGGGCTGTGGTTCGTACGTCGGTTTATGTGCAGCCAACAGTTACAGCCTGTCTGATCAGACCCTGATCCACCACGAGGCCTGATCTCAGACCAGGCCATGGGGGGGTTGACCCCTGAAACCCTCTCCAGGTAAAACTCCAGGTAAACTTTAAATCCTATGATTGAAAACCAACAATAGGATTTCCTTCAAAGTATGCTCAGTGGACTTCCCACACCCAAATCTTGTTTTTCTCATGTCAAGTCTTTTTCATGAACATCAGTAAACTAGTTAGTGATATTTAAAGAAAAACTGTGGGAAAACCAAGTGATGCTTAACTCAGGTGATCACATAAAAGTAAATTATAACAGGTAGAAATGGGGTAAACAAACAAATTCGCAAAGCAAATACCTAAAGTAAAGAAAGTGCAGATGCAGAGAAATATCAAATTATAAGACATCATCTTACTTTAATTCACCTGCTTTGCAAGCACACACAAAACCAGCACAGATACAGAACCCCTGATTTCCCTTCCCCTCACAATATTTTCATTAGCATTTATGGCCAAGCAATCTGCAATCCTACAAATTTTTTTTTCCAACAAACTGGCCATCTCCCACAAAGGTAGGGTGACCCAAAAATGAAGAAACTCTTTCACCACCACTCACTCCAGCACTGTCTCGAAGCGAGAGGTGCAAATACTAGTTCAAAATGGCAAATATCTCCACCCCTCCTTCAGAGTGCAAGCACTGTACTTCCCAACTCCAGGACTCAAGTCCTGGAGATCTTTTCTTTCTTTCAATAAACCAGCCGTATCCCACCAAGGCAGGGTGGCCCAAAAAGAAAAACATAAGTTTCTCTTTTTAGCTTTAGTAGTGTATATAGAAGAAGGGGTTACCAGCCCCTTGCTGGAGATATATTTACTAAAATGATAATAAAATAGATTTAGACAATTATGATAAAGGGCTACTTGCGTAAATAAATCATCAGCAATCATATCTTCTTCTCCGATTCCCATCAACTCGTTTATTTTTTCCTCTTCTATTATTAAAGGCAGCTGCAGTGGGTGTCTCTGGCAGTAATCATCAGCAATTCCTGATTCTTTCATTACTGCAGCCATGCTTGCATCACCACCAGCAAATATCTGTCATAAAATAAAATTGAGACAACCTAAAACATTTAACCTGATGCTGTACTGATTAGTTCACTAAAAGTTAAGCTATTATCTTTTTATACATTGAAAGGGTTTGACATTTTGAAAACTATTGAATTCATTTTGTATAATAACCTTTTTTTCTTTGGTTTTTCACTTCTGAGTAATATTGAATATTGCAGTGAATATTCCTTTAAAATCACATCAGAATACTACCAACACAATTATAATTCACAAAAAACGCTACTTTAATGGTCCTGCTATTAAGCCACAATGAAACCTAGATTAAGTATGAAAATCGAACGCTTGATATGCTGTAGTATACTTGTATAGAATACTATCTAGGTCACCTACTTTATAGGTAACTTAATTTTCTTTGTTTTTGATTAACAAAGGAGGATTTACTATTTGAAATGTCTGAATTAATGGGCTTTGTTAGTACTGCTGGTACTGTACCATTTTTTAATATGACACTATGTATATACATATCCCTGTTCTATCCAGTACTGATTGTACACCGGGTTGTTGTACATTTGAGCCTGGAATGTGAAAGATCAGCTGCTTGTGTTCCACTGCCATGTATCTGATCTGTACCATCTTTTTTTTTTTTTTTTTTTTCAACAAGTCGGCCGTCTCCCACCGAGGCAGGGTGACCCAAAAAGAAAGAAAATCCCCAAAAAGAAAAAACTTTCATCATCATTCAACACTTTCACCACACTCATACATAATCACTGTCTTTGCAGAGGAGCTCAGATACTACAGCTGAGAAAAGTCCCTCCCAGCTGTCACTATCTCAGACCCCTCCTTTAAAGTGCAGGCATTGTACTTCCCATTTCCAGGACTCAAGTCCTATCTTTATCTTTATTTATTTTTTATTTAATCTCTACCAAAAAATTATTTATTACCATATACAGATATATATATATATATTGAGTTTAATTTTTTTAAAGATTCAATTTACCTTCTTAATGTAAACTTTTGGACTATCATCAGTGTTATCCAAAAGACTGGCCCCACTTGGTGAAAGCCATGGCCCAACCACCACCTGAGGTAAATTACGGTTGTGTGGAGTCTTTATTCCTAACTGTCCCGACATGCCTTGGCCAAATGCATACAGCTGACCCTGGAAAAAAAAAAATCACATTTGGTACAATTAAAATGTAAAACAGCCTATAGTTAAAATGTTAATCTTTGATGTGCATGTGCATGAATGGTAGCTCTATAATGCCTACCATGCTTCAAATAAAAAATCTTTTGTACATCTCTGTTTAACATGGATGCATGACAGACAATCTCAATGTTTGGTCTAACCAGGACCATCCACACATCATATATAGCATACCTGTAACAAGCAACAACAAATTAAGAAGTTAACATTATCTATAAAGTGGAAAATTAACCTAACCAGACCACAAACCCTAACTAAAAATAACACATTTCTACACACCATTAGGGACCATTGCCATACTAAGTTGCTCTTGACTCAAGTACCAATTACGTGAAAGTTAAAACCTGAACTCTTCAAACAATGGGAAAAGGTAAATATCAAGGGAATAAAGAAAGATTTAACAGTAGAATGAAAAATTCCAGTGAAAATTTTTCCAATCTTCCAAGAAAAAGGCTGCCTCTTTTTTCTCATGGTCAACAATAACACTGGCAAAATCAAAAGTGAAGACAGGTCAAAAAATTTACCATCAAGGCATACGTATAGATTAATGCCATCTCCAAATTCCCCAAAAAAAGAGATTCACAGGAATTTCCAAACACCAATCCTTTCAAATACAATGTCATCAAGAGTCAAGGTGAAGCAACATAGTGTGAGTGCAAGAAAAGCTCTGCATATGATCAAATCAAGCAAATCATCAGTGTGAAGGATGCAATCTTTTATATATATAAAAAAAATGGTATGGTCAAGACCTCAAATCCACAATCCAAATGCAAAAACTGTATGGTACATGTTGAATTTTTTTAAATGTCAATATACAGAAAAAATGTACTTGCCTGAAGTTGAAGGGTTTGTTCATTTCCAAAAACTTCGGTAACACACACAAATGTAGGTTACTTTAGCACCAGATCGTGAAATTAGTGTAATTATATGAGCAGATTGATGCCATGAAAAAAAAATGACAAAATGAGTACATTCTTCACCCAGGAGGAGGACAAACTGTTTAAGATACAGCCCTGTATAGCACAGTCAAGATACTGAAAGGCAGTGCTTATTTTTCTTACCAGATGATTTTTACGAAAAATTTCAAATTGTATGGGTGTTGAGTTATCTTCACCCATTAACTGTCTAAACGTAGATCTACGTTCGCTCACCCAGCGCTCCGAATATTGAAAAAAAACAAAATTAAATTAAAGAGGGCAATTTTCTGTGTGTAATAAGACAAAAATTTTTTTAGGACCAGTACTTAGTGAGATATAAGACCGCAAAGTTGGCGCTGGATGCTCACCTGACGGCAACATGGAGTCCTGCCACTTGCAGAAGTGTTGCCGATATACCTTTTTTTTCCTCGTTTTTATATTAACTTTTATGTTCTGATAATTACAATTTATAGTAGTTCTTGTGATTTCATAGCCAATCTTTGTTCTGACACTAATATTAGGTACTGAAATTGTACTCAAATTGTCACAAACACACTGACAGGTCAGCATTTACACCTGCCTTGGTCATTTACTATTGTCTAGGAATAGCAATGTTTTGGACACACTGGAGTATACGTACATGTTACTAAACTGCTGACAGGGTAAGCAGTAGAGTGACACTTGATGATTGTGCACTGCTGCATGGAACCCTGGCTTTATTTGTTTTCATTGTTACACAAACATGTCTGACTGTCTGTCTAGCTATGTCTGCTTATCTGTCTTTCTGTCTGCCTGTGTGTGTCTGTCTTTCTGTCTGCCTGTGTGTGTGTCTGTCTGTCTTTCTGTCTGCCTGTGTGTGTGTGTGTCTGTCTGTCTTTCTGTCTGCCTGTGTGTGTGTGTGTCTGTCTGTCTTTCTGTCTGCCTGTGTGTGTGTGTGTCTGTCTGTCTTTCTGTCTGCCTGTGTGTGTGTGTGTCTGTCTGTCTTTCTGTCTGCCTGTGTGTGTGTGTGTCTGTCTGTCTTTCTGTCTGCCTGTGTGTGTGTGTGTCTGTCTGTCTTTCTGTCTGCCTGTGTGTGTGTGTGTCTGTCTGTCTTTCTGTCTGCCTGTGTGTGTCTGTCTGTCTTTCTGTCTGCCTGTGTGTGTGTCTGTCTGTCTTTCTGTCTGCCTGTGTGTGTGTGTGTCTGTCTGTCTGTCTTTCTGTCTGCCTGTGTGTGTGTCTGTCTGTCTTTCTGTCTGCCTGTGTGTGTCTGTCTGTCTTTCTGTCTGCCTGTGTGTGTCTCTTTCTGCCTTCCTTTGTGTCTGTCTTTCTGGCTGCCTGTGTGTCTGTCTTTCTGGCTGCCTGTGTGTCTCTGTCTTTCTGTCTGCTTGTCTCTCTTGTCTCAGAGTTGCTCATGAACCAACTGGTATTACAATCACGTCTGATTCCTGAACAAGTGAAAATGCATATTACTTGCCAGTTGCCAGTCATGCTTATGCATTATATCTACATGCACAGTATAGCACTTTGTCTGGATTTTTTTGGGTTAACCTAGGTAATTTACACTATGTATAATTGTATTTACGTATGTGTACCTGTGAGATAGAGACAGATAGACAGAGATAGATACAGACAGACAGACAGAAATAGAGACAGCCAATCAGCCAGCCACTGGCCAGCCAGCAGGCCAGCCAGCCTGCTGAACACATATTACACATTCCAGAATTGTTTCTTTTTACTTAGGGCATAGGTTATAGGACATTCTGGCAGGATGACACTACCAGTGGTACCAAAATTGAAAGGGTGATGCACAAATGTTGCACATTGGCTATTATCAAGGATTTTGATATTTCCGCGACCACTTGTGGCCACATCCACCTCAAAGCCACTAAACTCGGGGTAAACATCACTTTCCTCTTAAAAGGAGTGTGTTAATACGACATGACATCAGTGAATCCTTAGAGTTTGCCGCGCTGTTTGCTCTAGCTGGCACTAAATTGAACTGGTGCTCCCACAAGGTACCAAGTGGTCCCAGATTTTTTAATACTGAGCACACCGAGTGTTAAGACCCATTCTATGCTGACCAGGCATCTCAGGCCAATCATGCCAAATTTGGAGCCAGAAAAAATAAAACGTAGATCTATGTTTGGAGCGCTAGTGGTAAGAACGTAGATCTACGTTTGGACAGTTAACGGATTAATAAAGTTCAACCTGATTTAAGCAATTTTTCAAGAAGTCCTTGTAATCCATGTATAATATGGCAAGAGTTTAACAATGGACATAGTCAGGTAGACAAACATTCCTGTATAACCATTTTTTTTTTTTTTTCAACAAGTCGGCCGTCTCCCACCGAGGCAGGTTGACCCAAAAAGAAAGAAAATCCCCAAAAAGAAAAATACTTTCATCATCATTCAACACTTTCACCTCACTCATACATAATCACTGTCTTTGCAGAGGCGCTCAGATACGATAGTTTAGAATAGTCCTTCCAAACTGTCACTATCCCAGACTCTTTTAAAGTGCAGGCATTGTACTTCCCATTTCCAGGACTCAAGTCTGGCTAAATCTATAATAACTGGTTTCCCAGAATCCCTTCACTAAATATTACCCTGTTCACACTCCAACAGCTCGTCAGGTCCCAAAAAACATTCGTCTCCATTCACTCCTATCTAACACGCTCACACACGCTTGCTGGAAGTCCAAGCCCCTCGCCCACAAAACCTCCTTTACCCCGTCCCTCCAACCTTTTCAAGGACGACCCCTACCCCTCCTTCCTTCCCCTACAGATTTATACGCTCTCCAAGTCATTCTACTTTGATCCATTCTCTCTAAATGACCAAACCACCTCAACAACCCCTCTTCAGCCCTCTGACAAATACTTTTAGTAACTCCACACCTCCTCCTAATTTCCACACTCCGAATTCTCTGCATAATATTTACACCACACATTGCCCTTAGAAAGGACATCTCCACTGCCTCCAGCCTCCTCCTCGCTGCAGTATTTACAACCCAAGCTTCACACCCATATAAATGTGTTGGTACCACTATATTTTCATACATTCCCTTCTTTGCCTTCATAGATAACGTTTCTTTGTCCCCACAGATACCTCAACATACCACCCACCTTTTTTCCTTCATCAATTCTATGGTTAACCTCATCCTTCATAAACCCATCTGCTGACAAGTCAACTCCCAAATATCTGAAAACATTCACTTCTTCCATACTCCCTCTCTCCAATATGATATCCAATTTTTCTTTATCTAAATCTTTTGATACCCTCATCACCTTACTCTTATCTTTGTTCACTTTCAACTTTCTAACTTTACACACCCTCCCAACCTCGTCCACTAACCTTTGCAACTTTTCTTTAGAATCTACCATAAGCACAGTATCATCAGCAAAAAGTAATTGTGTCAACTCCCACTCCTCTCCCCAACACCCTAGCATTTATTTCTTTTACAACTCCATCTATAATATATTAAACAACCATGGTGACATCACGCATCCCTGTCTAAGACCTACTTTTACCGGGAAGTAATCTCCCTCTCTCCTACACACCCTAACCTGAGCCTCACTATCCTCATAAAAACTCTTTTACAGCATTCAGTAACTTACTACCTATTCCATACACTTGCAACATCTGCCACATTGCTCCCCTATCCACTCTATGATATGCTTTTTCTAAATCCATAAATGCAATGAAAACTTCCCTACCTTTATCTAAATACTGTTCACATATATGCTTCAATGTAAACACTTGATCTACATATCCCCTACCCACTCTAAAACTTCCTTGCTCATCTGCGATCCTACTGTCTGTCTTACCTCTAATTCTTTCAATAATAACCCTAGCGTACACTTTACCTGGTATACTCAGTAAACTTATTCCCTATAATTTTTACAATATCTTTTTGTCACCCTTCCCTTTATATAAAGGAACTATACACTATATATTTAAAATTTATCAGTAAGTATACAGGTATGAATGCTATCACTCCCCCATAATTTACAATTCACTTAGTGTAAATAGATTAACCTAACCTTATGCAGCAATAATTTATGCCTAACGCTTCATACCTTCTACACTCAACTGATAAGCTCTCTCTTGAGTTAAATTATACGACTTTCTGCCAACTCAAAATGCCCTTATAAATCATTTTTTTCTATTTATTTAAAAGATTCACTAAAATTACATAAAAAAAGGTCAACTAACATTCGGATAGCAGGTAACAGAGCAGCTCGCCTGCTCCACAGAGTCGAACATCTCTGCTAATGCAAGCTTGCAGCCAATGAATTCTGCATCAACTAAGGTTGCAGGTGGGCCAGCAACCCTCTCCTGTAAAAGATTACACTGCACTATAAAAGGAAACTTCAAAATGCAGAGCTTGGAATCATCGGAGAGAACGCCCTTAACTGTAACTGCCATAAACTGCAGATTAAATATAATTTTGAGTTTCAATGTGTATTAGCTTGTATTTAACAAAACCTCTCAGTTCCAAGTATTGAATGTTTTGAGGCATTACAGAATATATTTACCTACCACAATGGTATTGATACCCTCCCTCATTGACTGGGCTAAATGTCAGGTAGATAATACCCATGGCTACTTTATGTGGCATTTCATTTTAGCAGTTATAGTAGCCATGAGCACAAAATAATTTTAACATTGACCATTTCCCACCAATGTAGGGTGGTCCAAAGAACATATTAACCCTCACTCAGTCTCTAGCTGTCATTTAAAAAGTGCACGAACACCTTAAAACATAAGCTCACTATATCAACAACTATTAATATGAGCCAAATTCATGCCCTTAAATATAAAATTTTCCTATTTTCAAACAATTTTCTGAATTCTAAGGCACACTTCTCGTATGCAGAAGCTCCTAATACATTTTGGCAATGAAATGTCAATACATTAAGGTAGTGATAAGTGAATTACCACAAATATTCTTCAGCTCATGATTGTCTTGGTGATTACAGAATGCACTGTACTTGTGCTATACAACATGCTTGTATACATACTAAAACCAAAAACAATTAGGAAGAAATAAACAAGCATAGGATTTTCATCAAACTATTGCAAGAAAAGCCTCATCAGGACATTACAATGCGGAGAAAACATTATACAACAAGCTTACCATTTTATCAAATCAATGTAATCTTAATTACTACTAAATTTTATCTTCTAGTTCATCATTTTCAAAATGTCAAGACTTCAAAACTTAAAGACTAGGGCCACATTTTATTTTTGAATTTCAGTGATCTTTGGAGCACAGCAATGTTCACTTTTGACTGAAGAATGCCTCAATAGTCGACTTAACAGGATGGTATATAAAGGATATTATTACCCACCAGTTTACATGTCACAAATGTTTACTCTGGCAAGAGCAGATGAATTATCCATGCCAAATCCACTTAACAAGTTGTCGTATTCTATACAAACAGTTACAAGTTAAAACTTATGAACAACTGTTAATCAATGTTCTCCTTGAAGCCTTTCATCCTTGAAATAATTTTTTTTTTCAAAAAATACACATTTTGTAAGATCATTTTTTATCGGCATTTTCCATTTCTAATGGAAGATAAAGATGAATCAGGTCTCACTGCTCAAGTCCCATACTACTCTGCCACTTGTTAGTTTCCTCCCAGATTCATTCCCTTAAGAAAGGAGAAATCATGAAGTGCGTTTGGAAAAAACAGTGCTACTGGCACATCTCGTTGGATGGCCCAATGTCAAAAGACAAGTTTTAAAAATCTCAATTTGCCCATTGTTTTGTTTATAAAAAAAAAAAATTGTCCAAAAGAAAAAACCTACAGCCAATCCCATCCCCCCCCCCCAAAAAAAAAAAAAAAAATTATAAAGTTGTTAATTTTTTTTATCACACCAGAACAGGGAAACACTCCAAAGGGATCTGGACAAACTGCAAAAGTGGTCAAACAAGTGGCTGTTTGAATTCAACTACAGTAAATGCAAGGTCATGAAGATTGGGGAAAGAGCATAAATAAAATATTTCTGCTAATTTGAGCCCAATTTCATGCTACTTCCAGAACCAACTAAATTCATCTCTATTTCAGAAGTACGTACTGTAAATGACAGCCAACCATAAAAACCATTCTAGAAAATGCCTCCAGTTCTGCTTTTCCCATCATGCACTGCATGGGGCAGGATTTTTTTTCATATTGTGCACAACCACCACAAACTCATTCTCTCATATCTAGGCCAATATTTACCACTCACAGCTTATCTGAGGGAACTGTGATCAAAATGTAGATCTACGTGAAGGAACCTCGCATCAACAACATATTAAGCAGTCAACCTAGGTAATGGGTAAAGACCTAAATCAGAATTTAGCTGAAAAATTTAAGATCTTCATATATGCCAAATGATGCTCTCAAAAATAAGATCTCTAGGGCCTCTATCTCCTCACTGCAACTTTTAAAGTTCATGCCTGGTCTCGGACCGAGCCGCAGGGGCGTTGACCCACGAAACCCTCTCCAGGTAAACTCCAGGTAATGCCAGATCAATTATTATACTTCAATTTAAGGTACACAACTGAAATTTAATGCTCATATCCAACAGTGTCAAAAGTCTGTAGGAATACACTAAAATTCACTATTGTGTTTCCCAAGCTACAATACAGTGGTACCCCGAGTTTCGTACAGCTCCCAACTCGAACAATTATGTAAGTGTATTATTCTAAGTGCTTTTGTAAGTGTATTTTTGGGGGTCTGAAATGGACTAATCTAATTTACATTATTCCCTATGGGAACAAATTAGTTCGGTAACGGCACTCGAACAGCCTTCTGGAAGGAATTATGGCCGAAACACAGGGTACCACTGTACTAACACTCTACTTGTCCCTCATATACCTATACTGCACATGCGAGATGTATGCTTGGAGACCCACTTTGGCAGTCCACCTAACCAAATAGCTCAGCACAACGTAGCTCTCAGAACTAACACAAAGTAATTATAGTAATACAGTGGAACCCCGCCTAACGAACAAAATTCATTCCAGAAGCCTGCTCAAGTGCCATTACCGAACGAATTTACTTCCTTAAGAAATAATGTCACGTAGGTTAGTCTATTTCAGACCCCCAAAAATACACTTCCACAAGCACTTACAATATTATACTTACATAATTGTAAGATTTCCGGGGTGTTCGTTAGGTGGGGGTCCACTGTACATACATTATTCTTCCTACCCAAGTCTGTTAATCTTCTTAATATAAATGCCATTCATACTACTGTTACCTTGTTCACACTCCAACTGCACTTGTAAGCATGAAAAAACAATTCTTCAACTCACTACCTAACACTTTCCCATAAGCCTGCTGGATATTCAAGCCACTAGCACTCAAAACCTTCATCCCCTCCCTCCAGCCCTTCCTGGAACAACCCCTACCCTTCCTTCCATCACAGATTCACACACCCTATCATCCACTTCTGCTTCATTCTCTCTAAATACCTAGATCACCTTAACTCAGAATTAAAGCCTTCGTAACAGTACATCCTCTTGTAATTTCTATGCTCCTCATATTCACACCAAATGTTGCTCTCAAAAATAAGATCTCTAGGGCCTCTATCTCCTCACTGCAACTTTTAAAGTTCATGCCTCACACCCATATAAAAGTGTTTGTACCACTAAACTCCTAGTACATTCCCCCAACAGATAAACTTACTTCTTCCCACAGATGCCTCAACACATCTACCTTTCCCCCTCCTCCATCCCTCTCTGGTCTATTCTACAATTCACTTCATCTTTCATAAACCTATCTGCCAAAATATCCACCCTGCATTCACTTCCTCCATACTCCCACCCTTCAATCTAATACAGTATCCCACTGTTAGCTGAGCATCAATGTTCACTACACTTGTATGAAAAAACTGTCAACTTACCTGAGATGGAATATACACAATTGTATGACATCTTCCACATGCAACTTGGCTAACTTTTGAGCCACAGAGATCAAGCACAGTGCGAGGAACACTCCCATCATCATTTGTACCATGACCAAGTTGACCATACCGACCATATCCAAATGTCCAAAGCTGAAAATTAAATCATTTTTTAATTTTCCAAATTGTGACAACACAATATGAACTGAACTGAATATGCATCTGATTTCCTCATGAAGGCACAGAAGTTAAATCTAGTTTTTGAGTGTCATTACAAATACAGAGTGATTTAAGTCAGATAATGAACCCAAATACTTTACATTTCTTCTTTTTCGGGTCGCCGTGCCTTGATGGAAGACAGCCATTGTTAACAAAAAAAAAATGAATGGCACAGACAACACAGGACTGGATAAACACATGACCACCAATGTTTACTGAGGGATTTTCAGGGGATTAGGAATTATAAAACAATATTATATCTTCATAAATGAATAAAATAACTGACTTATAAACATTCTCACAAAGGTAACCTCATTCATTACCTCAGCTGGAGATAATATTTTAAATTGAATTTTCTTTTATATTTTTGCAGAATTCTGGAATATTTAAGTCAGAGGAAAATATAATAGTGATTAATTTAATGTGTAATTTTGTCTAAATCTTACTTATTAATATATCAATCACTTCTCACTAAAGCAGGGAGACTTGTCAGCAGATAGTTAAACGAGAGATGAGGTGAATCATAGAAATGACTAAGGAAATAAGGTAGAGGGTGTATTGAAGCATTTGTGGAGACAAAGAACTTTATCCATGGAAGCAAAAAAAATGAAATGTACCAGAGTATATGGTACCAACACTGCTGTATGCGTGTGTAGCATGGGTTTTGAGTGCTGTAGCGAGGAGGCGGCTAGAGGCGGTAGAGATGTCGTGTTTGAAGGCAATATGTAGTGTGCGTACTATGCAGAGAATTCAGAGTTACTGAAGTTATTCTTCAGAGGGCTGAGGAAAGACTGTTGAGGTGATTTGAACATTTAGATAGGATGGAAAAAAATATGATTAGCAGGGCACATAAATCTGGAGTGGAGTGAGGGAGGGAGGGGTAGAGGTCATTCTAGGAAATGTTGGAGGGAAAGAGTATAGGAGGTTTTGAGTACTAAGGGCTAAGACATCCAACAGGTTTGTGTGGGCATGTTAGACAGGAGCAAGTGGTCTCAAGCAGTTTTTATGATTTGATGTGCTGTTGGAATGTGAGCAAGGTAACATTTATGAAGGGATTAATAGAAACTGATAAGCTTGAGTCCTGGTAGTACAGTGCCTGCACTCTGAAGGAGGGATGGGGATGTTGCAGTTTTGAAGGGACATCTGAACTGAAATGTCAGCATGTTTTTGGCAAAACAGTGGTTTTCGTCTTGCTTGGGTTACCCTAACTCTGTGGGGGAGGGAGATTGCTGGTGCTTAAAAAAACTTTACCGTCTTTTGAAAAGAACATACGTCAGAATTGTAAATATCCACTTAAATGCATCCCCTAACCTCCTTAACCCTTTGGGGTCGACAGGCCTTCTCAGAAACAAGTTCTCAGGGTCAAAATTTAAAAAAAAAAAAAAAAAAAAAATCGGAAATGATTGAGAATCTTTTTCCGATCATAACGACACCAAAAGTTTGAAATTTGAATGAAAACTTACGGAATTATGCTCTCGCGAAGTTATCGGTCTCAAAGATGTTTACGCATCGGCGATTTCACCCACTTTGAGCCTTATTTTTGGCCAATTCCAATGTTCCAGTCCACTAAAATCATAGCTATTTCGCTAGAACTCCATTTTTTCTATCGACTGAGTACAAGAAACTGCCTATTTACTAATTTTAACTACCCAAAATAGTGGTCAGAAAATGACAATTTGGCCAATTTCACACAAATTTCAAACGATACCAATTTCAAAATAGGGTCCAGAATAAACAAGGCAGACATTCCTGGCACTAAAATAACATCTTCTCTGTTCATTAGTCACGTCTCCAGGCCCCTCTTACATTACTTTTGCTTTCCATTTTGAATTTTTATTCTCACAAAAAATAGAAGATTTACTGTTATGTATACAACTGCATCATTGTAAAAATGGTATAAATAATATCAGCGTACTTGTGCAAGAATATTAGACTCTCCAGTTGATGTGTATTGGACGCATGGTGTGATTTGTTTACTCTTGAACATCGGACGAAAATCGAACATTTTCAGCTACTTTGACTCATTCAAAGTCTTCAATTTTCAAGTACCAGTACTTGTCATTGTCAAACCAATCAAAATCATCTCTATTTCTGTAATATATCTTCCATTCTAAGAAAACGAGAATACATCAATACCATATGAAAATAGACTTCAAAGTCGTTGTTTTAAACTAAAAAAATGGTCGGAGTTTTTTTTTTCTCATTATGCAGTGTGTGGTGCAGGATTTTTTTATACTGCGCACACTGACCACAGACCCATTCTTTCATATGTAGGCCTACCAGCCGTTTCCTGCTTAATTTGAGGCCGCTAGAATTTACGCATACTAGTACGGCACCAACCCCTGCTTGTAAAACGTACTAGTATGGCACCGACCCCGAAAGGGTTAAATACCCCTTGCTCTTTTGCAACTCTGCTTCCTATTCATTTCTATTTGTTAATATCATATCATACAGAAGATACAAAATGCATACACTTATAAACTTCTAGGAGGGAAGGAAGAGGTGAAGAAAGTGAAATTATTGGAGTGTGACAAATCTTGCATCAGCAGAGCAGTTATACTGGCCAGTGTTGTATGAACTGCTCTCTGATTTATGGGCATCGTGTTTGCCCCAATCCTGTACATCCCTATTACCATGACTGCCCCTAAATCTACTATGGTTCTCTTCAATAATGTTCTATGTACTAATTAAAGCAGTTTCCATACAGCATCTTCTGGCCCATTCTCTTTGATGTCAAGTGTTACGGGTATACCCTTGGCCAATATTTTATATTGTGTGTATTTTTATCATAATGGTATATTGGAGATATTTCCGTTATTAGCTAAAACGAAAATGTCTTACTTTATACTATTATTTGATTTAGCTATGTTTTAGGTAGGAGGTTACATTGTAATTTTATGTTTTACAATGTTAAAGTTTTACTGTGCCGGTCATGTAGTGGGAGACCACTAGTCATACTCCCGGTTACTTGTTTACGTACCAGCCGGCCTCCCCCCTCTGTCACGTGACCGACCTAACTTGAGCTTACCACACCGTGGTATTGGCAGTAGGTTCACACATCCACTCCTGACCAGGAGTAGGTTCACACTCTTTCACAATAATTGTCATATGCTCTTTGGAGTAGGCTTGGGAAGTTATTCCTCCTTTAAGAGGGTTTGTTAAGTCCTTAGTATGGGTTGAAAATTGTCTATTCATCCACGACTTACGGTGATAGCTTGTATTAGCAGAGCTTTGGTCAGTATTCTGATTTATTGTCTCAAGAAAATGTATTTGATGTTTCAATTGATATTTTATACTTCCCTGCCTTTATTGAGGCAATAGTCTCGGTTATTGTATTGCGAAACTTTAATGTGAATTATTATTTGTATAAAACTCTGTCATTGAGTATGAATATTGTACAGAAACAAGTACAGTCATATATCGACTGTTTTCGAATAAAGTGTATCATGATGTAATACACTGCAAGAGAGATAACTTTATACCATACACTGAATAATTATATGAATTCTTTTATATTAAATTTCTCAAATTTTACTTGCTTGGGTCAATCTCCTAAAAACTTACCCTAATACTATAATGATTTTCTCTAACGATGAAACAATCAAAGCTTAATTAAATAACTTGTTACGACGGGGCAAAACAGGCTAATAAATGAGGCCCTGATCGTAACAAATGGGGGCCTGTCCGGGATGGTTTGATCCAAGGTAAATGGAGATATGATCTGGAATTCTCTTGAGCAATATAATCAGTTTAGTTATGAACTTATTTTCATAATGTCAGGATCATCTGAGGCTCAAGTACACCTTCTTGCAGAAGTTCTAAACCATCAGATAAGGGAGCTAGGTCTCAACTTTATATTTGACAGTCTGTACAGAGAAGTCTCTAGAATGGGAAGTTGCTAACTTGTGTTTGTCTCCCAGCAATGATGGCTACTGATGTTTGGCTCTCGCTTACCACTCTCCCAGAAGATAAGCAACCACAGGGTATAAGTAACTGTCTCTTTCCCTTTCGCTTTTGGTATTGGCGACACCATTATTGGGCAGAGTGAAAGGATTGACTTTGGCGAGTTCTTGGTAGATGTCTCCCTTTACAGTTGGAGCTCTGGTGATTGATTTGTCTCCTCTCTGTTGTTGGACATTCCTCGTTGTACCTGTAACCTAGTTTCCTGAGTATCCACATGACGGGAGTTAGCATGGTTGGTGCTGTTGTTTTCGCCCTTAGTATTAAGGCCAAGAATCTTTCAGTCATTTTGTGAGTCACTGCTGTCCTGGGACAAAGTATATCATTCTAGTTGGTACCGTGTGTTGAAAGAAAACAAGTTAGTGATGACATTTTGGAACAGAACCTACTCTCGGTTCCTTAATGTTCACTGCAGATTAATGTGGACTTCATTAATCTGTTCTGCAGCCTTGCTGTTGGCATTGTTGGTTCAGCTACTGTTCTAGCTGTTAATGCTGGTGCCTCTGTGCGATTTCTGCATATAGAAATCTTTGTAGAGCTGTTGTTCTTATTGTCTGTCTTGCAGACATAAAAGCTAATATGAGAAGCAAAGCTCATATTTGTTCAAGCTTTTATGGAAGCAATGTGGGTGTGAGATTATCACCTCTGGTCCTCCTGAACAAGTGTTCAGCGGAGATGAGGAAGAAAAAAAAAACTGAGGGCTACTCTTACAAAGAAGTCAGGGTGACACATTATAGTCACAGGTGATATGTTAGTCACAGGTGATATGTTAGTCACAGGTGATATGTTAGTCACAGGTGATATGTTAGTCGAAGTCAGGTGATATGTTAGTCATGTATGTTAGTCTAAGTGCTCTGATCATGTTAGTCACATGAAATCTGTTGTAGTACTATGTGTTGTCAGAATAAGCTTATGCAGAAGCGAAAGACTCTATTGTTTCATTTTAGCCAGGATATGTTAGGTTCACTATGGTTCTGAATCGTTGTTCAGATCGGTGACGATGAGTGAAAAACTGTCTAACTCTTACAGTTGAAATAGGTTACTACATGTCCGGTGACATGTTAGTCTTGGGTGATACTCACTAGGAATCTTCAAAGGAATTCTGCCTGAGGAAGTAGTAAAGATGTCAAACTGTCATGAAGAGATTAACAGTGCTCTTGACAGGATGTTTAAGCGAAGTCACTGTTTGAGTCGGACTTGTCAGAGGAACTTATGGCAAGCGACTGTGTTTTCTCGTATTGCTTTCCTCATGTGTGAGCCAGCGATTGTTTTCCTGTCTGTTATTGTCTGAATCGTTGCTTCAGCAACTTGTGTACTCGTTATGAGGACGCTTAGAGAAGCAGCTCGCTGAACCTTAGACATGCTTTGAAACTACGGTTTCTGCCACTTGTCTCGTGCTGCTGCATTTTTCTGAGTATCTCGCTGGAACTCCTTCGTCGCCTGGAAAAGTCATTTTGAGGTGTTCATGTCTAGTAGACTGACATGAATGTAGATGCGACCGACACTTCAGGAAGAGTCAGATGCTCTTCGTATTTACTCAAGACGGTTGTTCGTGATGCCTGAGTATAGGTTTCACTACAGCATTAGTGTTTCTGCATGCTTCCTGACACATAGTTCTATGCTACAGTCCCTGAGCAGAAGTTGGTATACTTCTGACACTAGCCTCTATAGTACAAACTAGTCCCTGAGCAGGAACCTGCCTTCGCTCCCTGATGCACAAGCTAGTCCCTGAGCAGAATTTGGTACACTTCTGACACACTAGCCTCTAGTACAAGTTAGTCCCTGAGCAGGAGTCAGCATATACTTCTGACACACTAGCTCTATATTACAAGCTAGTCCCTGAGCAAAAGTTGGTATACTTTTGACACACTAGCCCCTGTTTAATAAGCTAGTCCCTGAGCAGAAGTCTGCATCCGTCTGACATACTAGTCTGACAAACTAGTCCCTGAGCAGACGTCTGCTTATTTTTCCACTAAACTGGTGAGTATTGGAGCAGAATTTGATTGACGGTTCTGCCTTGTAAGTCTGGTGCGGATGACACTGGTGGAGCAGTGTCATGAGTATAAGTCAGCGCCCTTCTGACATACTAGCCTGACAAACTAGTCCCTGAGCAGAGGTCTGCTGGTACTTCCGCCAGATTGGTATATGGTGAGTCTCTGAGTAGAAAATGGCTGTATGCTGCACGTGCATAAAAGGTTTCAGAAGATTAAGGTGAGGCGCGTTTGTGTGAAAGGCAACGCTGCCCCCACCTGGGTTCATCTTCCATTTGTTTCGTCATCACCCTCGTCTGTGTTCATCGCTGTGTTGGCGCCGTGTTCTTGGTTGCCACGTACGCCACTGTTCAACAGTGTCTGGCCCACAGTTTGTGGCCCGTTTGTATAAAAAGCTTCGGCAGTTGATGCTTAGCCGACTGTTCAAATCACCCTGACTGTTTCTGACTTCAGTAAACTTCATCGAGATAGCGTTTTGATTGAACATGTGTTAATTATATGTTCATGATGTGTCTACTGTATCAAGCTGTCTCTCGCCAACTTCGTTTTATTGAGTGTTTTGATTGAACATGTGTTAATTATATGTTCATGGTGTATCTACTGTGTCAAGCTGTCTCGCCGACTTCAGTCTTCACTGATGAAGTGTTTTGACTGATCTAGTGTTATTTATATGTTCATCGTGTCTACTGGTGTTAACTTTTAGTGTTTAGCAAACTGTTGCTATTTAGAAAATTATTATTGAAAAGAACTTCATAAGGTAATGTCTGAGGTGTCACAACCTCTTGACCTTTTTCCGGTCTCGGAGCAGGGTTGTGAGCTCCCGCTACCGGACCCATTCGCTTCTTCAGTGCTTCAGAAGAAAATGCTGGTGTTGACTAGGCGACATTATTCGTCTATGATGCTAGCAAGACTCGGCAATGGTAATCCCGAGTCTGACGCTTAGAGCTTCTGTCGTTTCTGCACTGTGAGTTTAGCAAGATGCGGTGGATAGCGGTCCGTTGTCAGTGTTTCAACATTCTACTATTGTTCAAGACTTACCATGATGTTGAGGCTTACTGTCTGAGCCAGTCACCAAACTTGACTAAGTTGGAGATGATGATACATCCTTGACTAGTATATCTGTCAAGGCAGTACTTTTGTCTAATGTTGGTTAATATAGGACTCAATGTTTGTGATGAAAAGAAGTGTTTTGGCAGTTAATAAATGCCTGTACGAGTTAGAAGGAATCCCGCTCCTTCTCGTAGAGCTGGTGGAGGTCCAGTCTTCGCTCACAGATTCTGGTTAGTTTTCTTCCACTTGGTATATGGACAGGTACTGGTGCTACAAGTGCACCTCCCTCGTAGTGTTGTGTGGTCTGTCAGTAAACGTTTCCTCATGGTCGAGGTCCAAGAGCTTGTCTGTGGGTGACTGCTCTTGTGTAGTCTTTAAGTTTGTACTTTACTTTGTTAAAATCGAGTTGATGTCCATCCGACCTGAGCGGTCGAGTGACCCCCCCCCCTTCCTACACACACAAACCATGTTTTTTGTCTATACCTTCAACTTATAAGCTGACGCTTTGTTGCGTCCTTGATTGTAATTGAGAATTTAAAAGTAAAGTTACCAAAGTACTTGATGGTTAGTTCCATAGAGTAACTTCTTATTAGTCCATTTATTTATCTATATACGTATTCTCATGTTTAATGTTTTTTTTTGTATTTCAACAGTTATGAGCTTACGTGTTAGCTAGACTGATGATGCGGAGTGTTGAGCTAAGGTGGAGTGTCATGATCACTCTTCAGTTATACACCTTGAAGCCACTCCAGCTGCTAGGATAGGATTATCACCTTTACTGCTGCCTTCTATTATTCTCCATGTACAAAAGCAAGTTATGCCTGGCTGCTATATCGGCGATGCCTGTACCATCACAACATTAACCTGGCGTTGTATGGAGTCCCCGCACCGTTAACTACACTGCCCTTGTACGGAGAAGAAATAGTTATCAAAAATGGAGACGCAGTAGTAATTTGTCTTTGTTTATATGTTAAATGAGAGTATCTCCTGTGTAATGTGAGATAAATTTGGACATCAAGTAAGAAGTTTCTAAACTTTATCATTATTGTGTTCATATTCCAGTAATTTTACTATATGTAGGAGGTTTTTGGCTTCTGATATTCTGTTTGGTGCGACCTGTGGTCGTGAGGGGGAGGTGTTACGGGTATACCCTTGGCCAATATTTTATATTGTGTGTATTTTTATCATAATGGTATATTGGAGATATTTCCGTTATTAGCTAAAACGAAAATGTCTTACTTTATACTATTATTTGATTTAGCTATGTTTTAGGTAGGAGGTTACATTGTAATTTTATGTTTTACAATGTTAAAGTTTTACTGTGCCGGTCATGTAGTGGGAGACCACTAGTCATACTCCCGGTTACTTGTTTACGTACCAGCCGGCCTCCCCCCTCTGTCACGTGACCGACCTAACTTGAGCTTACCACACCGTGGTATTGGCAGTAGGTTCACACATCCACTCCTGACCAGGAGTAGGTTCACACTCTTTCACAAGAGTAGTCATACGCTCTTTGGAGTAGGCTTGGGAAGTTATTCCTCCTTTAAGAGGGTTTGTTAAGTCCTTAGTATGGGTTGAAAATTGTCTATTCATCCACGACTTACGGTGATAGCTTGTATTAGCAGAGCTTTGGTCAGTATTCTGATTTATTGTCTCAAGAAAATGTATTTGATGTTTCAATTGATATTTTATACTTCCCTGCCTTTATTGAGGCAATAGTCTCGGTTATTGTATTGCGAAACTTTAATGTGAATTATTATTTGTATAAAACTCATGTCATTGAGTATGATTATTGTACAGAAACAAGTACAGTCATATATCGACTGTTTTCGAATAAAGTGTATCATGATGTATTACACTGCAAGAGAGATAACTTTATACCATACACTGAATAATTATATGAATTCTTTTATATTAAATTTCTCAAATTTTACTTGCTTGGGTCAATCTCCTAAAAACTTACCCTAATACTATAATGATTTTCTCTAACGATGAAACAATCAAAGCTTAATTAAATAACTTGTTACGACGGGGCAAAACAGGCTAATAAATGAGGCCCTGATCGTAACATCAAGTTTGGAACCTTTAATATACCATTAGGAGGAAATGTTTATCCATTTATGTGGGTTCTCCAAGAGTACTGGTGTTCCTGAATTCTGGTGTTTAGATCAGTGCTGCTTTGCCAACCTCTACATGGAGTCCCTAGAAGCAGAAAGATTCACCATCATCCCTTCAACAATCACCTATGACACGTGTTATAGGTGATGTCATTGTAACACAACAAGAGTAAGAATTTGGTAGGTTATGTAAAAGAAGAAAATTGAAAGTGAATATAGGAAAGAGTAAGGTGATGAGGATAACAAAAAGATTAGTGACGAAAGATTGGATATCAGATTGGAGGGAGAGAGTATGGAGGAGGTGAATGTATTCAGATATTTAGGAGTGGACATGTCAGCAGATGGGTCTATGAAGGATGAGGTGAATCATAGAATTGATGAGGGGAAATGGGTGAGTGGTGCACTTCGGAGTCTGTGGAGACAAAGAACTTTGTCCATGGAAGTAAAGAAGGGAATGTATGAGAGTATAGTTATACCAACACTCTTATATGGGTGTGAAGCATGGGTGATGAATGTTGCAACGAGGAGAAGGCTGGAGGCAGTGGAGATGTCCTGTCTAAGGGCAATGTGTGTGGTGTAAATATTATGCAGAAAATTCGGAATGTGGAAATTAGGAGAAGGTGTGGAGTTACTAAAAGTATTTGTCAGAGGGCTGAAGAGGGGTTGTTGAGGTGGTTTGGTCATTTAGAGAGAATGGATCAAAGTAGAATGACTTGGAGAGCGTATAAATCTGTAGGGGAAGGAAGGCGGGGTAGGGGTCGTCCTCAAAAAGGTTGGAGGGAGGGGGTAAAGGAGGTTTTGTGGGCGAGGGGCTTGGACTTCCAGCAAGCATGTGTGAGCGTGTTAGATAGGAGTGAATGGAGACAAGTGGTTTTTGGGACCTGACGAGCTGTTGGAGTGTGAGCAGGGTAACATTTTGTGAAGGGATTCAGGGAAACCAGTTAATTGATTTAGTTGGACTTGAGTCCTGGAAATGGGAAATACAATGCCTGCACTTTAAAGGAGGGGTCTAGGATAGTGACAGCTGGGAGGGACTATTCTCAGCTGTCGTATCTGAGGGCCTCTGCAAAGACAGTGATATGTATGAGTGTGGTGAAAGTGTTGAATGATGATGAAAGTATTTTCTTTTTGGGGATTTTCTTTCTTTTTGGGTCACCCTGCCTCGGTGGGAGACGGCCGACTTGTTGAAAAAAAAATAATAATAACAATCGCTCTGGAGTGCTTTAGATGTCAGCTACCAAACCTATACAAAATACGTATGACATTTACAGTGACCCAGAGTGATTATTAATTATATTTTATTATTATTATTATCACCATCGATATACCTTGTTCACCGAGTATAATAATTTCTTAAGCTGCCATGAGAGACAGAAAATGTCAACACACAGACAAGCACACCAGCTGATCCCTTGACTGTGTACTTCTTTTGTACTTCTTCCATTTTCCTCTTGTTTTTCCTCTTCCAAGTGCTGCTGCACGTCTATTGTGCACCTCATAGTACAAGATAGACTTATAAGTGCAGCAGCACTTGGAAGAGGAAAAACAAGAGGAAAATGGAAGAAGTACAATGAACAAGGTATGTCAATGGTGATAATAATAATAAAATATAATTAATAATCACTCTGGGGCGCTGTAAATGTCATACGTATTTTGTATAGGTTTGGTAGCTGACATCTAAAGCACTCCAGTGGAGGCGAGCGGCATCATCATCATCATCATCATCATCATCATCATCATCATCATCATCATCATCATCATCATCATCATCATCATCATCATCATCATCATCATCATCATCATCATCATCATCATCATCATCATCATCATCATCATCATCATCATAAACATCATCATCATCATCATCATCATCATCATCATCATCATCATCATCATCATCATCATCATCATCATCATCATCATCATCATCATCATCATCATCATCATCATCATCATCATCATCATCATCATCATCATCATCATCATCATCATCATCATCATCATCATCATCATCATCATCATCATCATCATCATCATCATCATCATCATCATCATCATCATCATCATCATCATCATCATCATCATCATCATCATCATCATCATCATCATCATCATCATCATCATCATCATCATCATCATCATCATCATCATCATCATCATCATCATCATCATCATCATCATCATCATCATCATCATCATCATATTCTCTGTCTCTCATGCCAGGTTAATAAATGATTAAACTCAGTGAACAAGGTATGTGGATGGTAATAATAAAAAAGTGACCGCGACCATTACAGAAAATGTTACCCGCCTGAAGGGTAACTATAGAAGATCACTCTTATCCTATGCAAAGACTGAAAAAAGTGTGATTTTCTCGTTTTTTTTTTTTTCAAGTAATCAGCTATATAAACGTTTCCTGGAATATCTTGGAAGTAAGTCATTGACCTATTTCATGTTGTATTACCGTTAATAATAAACAGATTGAAAGGAATTTCCCAACAAACATAAAACCAAATGTTTTAATTTTGGGTGGCGACACTTTTGAAGTGTCAGTAAGAGGTGATTCCTCGATTAGCGACGAAATCGTTTACCAACGGGGTCTTAGGCCCCTATCTCCATCGCTAAGTGAGGAGAGGCTGTACTTGAAACTTTGGAAAGTTTCCAGACAATCAAGAGAGACGTGGAGCTCATGGAGGATGTAAACAGAGTGAATGGGTGATACGCGAATGCCGTACTAGCAAATCAGGAGCCATATAAACAAATTTTTGGTTTTAATTTGAAATGTCAGTATTAGCAAATCGCCGTAAAGTGGGGCCCTCCTGTACACTTCTCTCATTACAATAAGTAAGTCAAATAAAAAGCTTTGATTGGGTTCTTTCAGAAAGTTATAAGATATGAAGCCCCAAATACTTAGAAGAAAAATGCAGCATCATTAACAAGATCTTCCCCATGCTACACTGTAAGTCACATTTCATTGAAAATTTACCAGAAAGGGCTCCAAAAATACTTTAAGCACCCGAAGAGGATGACTGACAACAGATGGCTCATTTTTTCCCCACAGGTAATCACCACAGATATCACATAAGTGAAATGAATGTCTCTTATCAGCTCCAAAACTATTATGCTACCAGGGTTGGCCAACAGCTAGGATACCATTACCAGAGTATACACCATTCCCTGTGGTGGTTGTGATAATACATCAGTACACAGAACACTACTGAAGTACATAACCAAGGTGCATTTAGCTTAGCCAGACTGTTGGCTCACATACTACAGGAAGTCTTGGCAATGGGGTTTTACAGGATTGGGGCAAATGTGCCAGCCAGAAATTAGGGGACAGTTCAATAACGTAGTCCAGCATACTTCTCTCAGATTTGTCACACTCATAAAAGGGTTAAGGCATCAGAGTGACACATTATGCATATTTATATTAGTTAATACTCACCTTACCATGAGAATCAAGAACTGCAGTGTGGCCTTCCCCAAGTGCAACATAGAGCAGTGGCTCAGAATAAGACTCCAAATTGGGAACCAGTGCAGGTGTTTCACTGCAAACCAATGCTTAATAAACTGTCTATATTAGACAATCATTTAATAACTGATGTTATTAGTAATAAACATCTCTAATGTAACTATGATTATGTGAATGGGTAAAACATTCCAAAAGACCTTCCTTCAAAAATAAGCAGACTTTAGATAGGAAGCAAAATACTGTACAGTAGACTCCCCATATCCACGGGGGATATGTTCCAAGACTATGAAACTGCATAGCAGCAAACCTTATATACAAGTCATTTTTCTTTTACATACATACCTATGACAAAGTTTAATTGATAAATTATGCCAAATAAGTCTGGAATTAGCACTTTTTCACTGATGGAAAGCATTTCACAGCTTCTCTTAGGCTTTGAAGAACTGCCAACATCACTACTTATGTACTTTGGGGCCATTATTAAGCAAATTAAGGTTATTTTCAGGCCATGGTAAACCGTGGATAACTGAAACCGCAGATACCATATCCTCGGATACAGGGATTCTACTGTATTCAAGCAGCTGCAAGCGATCACTTGTGCAACTTAGAGCATAAACTTTTTGGTTATTCAGAGTTCTTAATACTAAAATTTGTAACTTCTAAGAGAGTTACATCAGAAGGCATAGGCATAATGCAAGATACAAATATCTTTGAAGTCCCTAGCATTCAACTAGAGTAGAAAATGTGCAAAATGTTTCCAAAATTCGGAACTCTACCAGAAAATTCTAAAAGTTCCCAATATCCCAATGGCTTCAAAAAATATTGTTATGTTACCTAAGTGATTAATGATAATTAGATATCAAGCATATCTAATGCAACCTGTTTATCAAGTTCCTGTCCAGTATTCATACTCATGAACACCCTATCTCCACAAATTTTCAACAGAAAAATTTTCTTACTAACCCTACATTTTAGTAATTCAAGTGTTCTACTTAATTTTTATGAAAATAATTATGTTGCACTGAGCATTTGATCAACACAACTTTAACTATTCTATCATAATTTTAAGACAAGTATAATAAGTCTGCTTGAAATGCATTGCTTTTACGTGTTTGACGACCTACCAATCTGTTATACAATAGTATTTTAGAAAAACTTAATTTGCTGCAATTGTCACAATTTTCACCAATCTTAACTATTTCCTACAATCATTACAAATTTACTGCTACTTTGACTAATATAATATCACATTAAAAAAAATCTTATACTGCATAATTATAAAAAAAAAAAAAGGAGAGTGCTAGACTCAAAGTCGGGCACTCAGCACCACAATATGGAGACCCAGTATCAGGTAAAGGGAAGGAGAGACCTGTAGCTAGTGTTCAAAACTTGCAACTCAACAAATCAAGATTACTATTCAAGAAGTATTTTAATAAGCAGAAATAATCATATCTTTGGAAAGAAATTCTTAAGAAAGTCAATAGGATAACCAAGTGGTGTACTGTACAGTTCATGAAAGTTCAGAGGCAAAAATAAATCAAGAGTGAAAATTAAAAGACGGTTATGACTCAAAAAATTGCAGTTAGCCTACAACTTGACAGGAAAAACTTAATTAAGCAATGTTAGTTATATCTTACCTTAAATTTGGATCTTTCTTAGGAGTATAACCTAATTGGCCATACTTGTTTGAGCCCCATGTAAGCAAGAAGCCACCTTGAGTAAGAGCAGCAGAGTGATGTCCTCCAGCAGTGATAAGAACTAGGGGACTTCCTGCAAGAGATTTAACTAGAGCTGGCTCTTTTTGAGGTCCCTCTTTGTGACTCAGGCCAAGTTGGCCCATATTATTCTGGCCCCAAGAATAGAGGTCTCCATCTGAAATTTGCAATACAAAAGTGTTGATAATAACTGGCAATGTTAATATCACAAGCACACAAGATTAAGTAAAGAACGAAGTACTACAGTGGAACTTCGGTTTTCGTATGCCCTAGTTTGTATGTAAAACTACAGTTATTCTTTATAAAATGTATTTTGTGTTAATATTTCCCATAAGAAATAATGTAAATCCAATTACTCCATTCCAGACACCCAAAAAAATTAACAAAAAATACATTTTATAGAGAATAATTATAGTCACCCTGCCTCGGTGGGAGACAGCCAACGTGTTAAAAAAAAAATATATATAGCTTTACATACAAACTAGGGCATACGAAAACCGAGGTTCCACTGTATAAAATAACAAGAATAAAAGTTCTCTAAGGATGGAGGAAAGCAATACAAAGGTCTTTAGTCACACTGTCATGCAAGGGAAACACAGCAGCTGTTATACTGTACCAGCAAACTCAAGTACAGTGGACCCCCGCCATTTGAACACTCCAAAACTCACCCTTTTATGTAAGTGTATTTTTTTAAATGCTTTTATAAGTGTATTTTTGGGGGTCTGACATGGACTACTCTAATTTACATCATTCCTTATGGGAATAAATTCGTTTGGTAACAGCACTTGAACAGCATTCTGGAATGAGGGTGAGTTTTGGAGTGTTCGAATGGCGGGGGTCCACTGTAAATACAAGGAAAAATGGGAACTTTATACTTGGCAAATACTTAAAAGGCTATGATCTGACCAGGTTTTTAATGTACAATTACTAAAAATCATTCAACACTAATACCATAATGACTAAACCCTGTCTCATTAACTGCAAGTGTATAATCACCCCCAATAAATACAGTGGTACCTCGACTTACGATGGTCCCCAAACTCACCCTTTTATGTAAGTTTATTTTTTTAAACGCTTTTGTAAGTGAAATTTTGGGAATCTAAAAGGACTAGTCTATTTTATATCATTCCTTAAGGGGATAAATTCGTTTGGTAATGGCACTTGAACAGTATTCTGGAATGAAAAAATATCGTAAGTCGAGGTACCACTGTATGCAGTAATAGACTGTATACAAATATGAAAGGACATCAGTACAGTCAACCCTTGTGACATTTTCACATTAGAGCTGCAACCATCTTTGTACTGTTGCCAATAACCTCTCCTCCCCCCCCAAAAAAAAAAAAAATAATGTCTCGTAGTGCATAATGAACTCTATGGTTTCAGCTTTTGAAAATGTTAATAACAAAAAAATTAAAATTGCTAGAAATGCATTATTCATTGCCAAAGTAAAAGGGATAAAATACACAGGAGTTCTCTTGAGTAGCATTTGTTTTGAGTGATGGAATAGCAGCTGTTGAACCTTAATTACTTGCAGTTGAACATGTGGGTTAACTAGAAGTTACCGAGTTCATCCTCAAATCCCCCCAAAATACAGTTTCCAGTGATTTAATGGAAATTCATAAACATTAATATAGCACATTATCATCACGCTCCTCTCATAAACACTTTCCTAAAATTTTTAATACAAATCTCATTACTGTTTCTCAATCCTCCAACTGAAGGTAAATGTTTGAACAACAATTTAGTCTCTCCTGGGCTATTATCAACTCACAACTAAGAAAGTATGCCAGAAGCAAGATAAACAAAAAAGTTGAGAGACAGTTGAAGTCAGGTAAAGCAAGAAGTCAAGGACAAGGTCAAGTCACAGGTGTTCAAGATGAGATTATTTGTCAATTTTCATCACCTTACTCAAATTATTTTTATTTCCCCAGCATGGCAAGCCTCATATGTATGAAATGGTTATTTGAAGAGCATCAAACAACTTTTGTATTTCAGTTTTTGTAAGGAATGTACTAAATGCAGGACCACACTATTTTTCTGCCAAAATTAATGAGTTGCATTAGGAGCAAATGATTCTCTACAACTAGCCAGAGATTACACAGGTGGAGTGCCAAAATGTTTATATATTACAAGCAACATACTTCAAACAACAATCAACCCATCAGTTCAACAATTTAAAATTTTAGGAAATTTCAACATTTACATTGCAAGAGCACAAAAGATAAGTATAATATTCCATAAATATAGTATCACTAAATTTCCAATAAGATAATGCAACTCCTTACCTGAAGTCAGAGCAAGGGTATGATTGGAACCACATGCAATTTGTAGAGAATGCTTGCGGGCTAAGCTCTTCACTAACTTTGGTGTGGGAGTATGCCATTCTGTTGAATTAATACCCAATTGTCCAAATTCATTTGCTCCCCATGCATAAATCTGAAAATATTTTGTGGTTAATCTACTTTCCTAAGCATTTATTTTACAATTCTCTAAATGATGAATATTAAATAAAATTCTTGCAACAATCTAGAGGTGAACAGAATAAGGGATAGCAAACAGCAAACTTTTTATTAATGCAGCTAAATTTACAGCAGCCAAGAGAACACACATTCTTTCTTGATAAAAATGGATTAAGACTTGAAACGTTAGTCCACACTGTGATGAATGCTCATTATGCAACTTAATTAACACAGAGTGCCAGTGTTTTTGTGGATGTTATTTACAACTTAGCAACAATTAGAAGGCCCTGATACAAGTGATAAACAATCCAGTCATGATACATTTAAAACTACCAAGGCAGTGAACAGGGCCAGGGTTAGTGATACAGTAATAGAGGATTTAAATTACAGAAACAGGACTGGCAAGTTCAAGCTCGACTAAATAATGTAGAAATTCAAGGCAGAACATTAAAGCAACGTGATTAAGAGGGAATGATCAACCAGCGAGGATAAACTTTTTTATTATCCTTGAATTTCTGTTTTGTAGAGATGTGAATACCTTGGAATTCCAGTTTTGCAAGGGGAAAATTTGATGTTAGGGTACTTCTAAATGAAGTCCAAACCACACAAAACTATACACAGTTTTTGCCTAAAAGGCACACAATAAAGGGGAGAGGCAAGAGAAATTCAAAAATAAAATTTCTACCTCCTTCTCAGTGGACTGCCCTAGTAAGCATATTAATGAAGAGGTAACATCATAAGCATAACTTTGCTCCTGTAACTTCAAATAGGTTACTACATGCACATCAATGTAAACAGTACTAACTGGGAGAAAAGAGTGGCCTTAGATTTTATTACTGGTGTTATAAACATTACACAATGACCATAACACAAGAAACAGATCACATTTTGATGTACCCCACGTCCATAGCAACCTATGTAAAAATTCAATGCACATAAAGGGCCCCAGATTCTGGAACTCATTACCAGAAAATATAAAAATAACCTTGTCTGAGAATCATTTTAAGACTCCTCAAAAACCACCTACTCACCCTTACCTAAATACTCATACTCAAAAAATACTCATTGTTATTTCTCCTATAAGATAATTCCATTTTTATTATAATTATGTACGATAATATTACTTTAAAAAATGCTCAGTATTTTTTTCCTATAAGATAATCTCAATTTGTACTATTATAACATTGTAATATTACCACCTACTCACCATAAACTAAATACGCATTCTGTAAATTACTTTAAAAAAAATACTCAATGTCATTTTCCCAAAAATAATTTCAATTTTTACAATTAACTACCATCCTACTAAACACTTGCTGCAATGTAGTGTCACCATATTATAATTTGCCAAATGAAATATCATCATATTATGTACATAGTCCATAAGTTTTTAGAGTTAAGCTGCCCGTTATGCCCTGGCATGTCAGTGGCTCTCCTTGCACTTCTATGTAAATCTATGTAAAATTGCAATGAAATAAATTATTATTATTATTATTATTATTATTATTATTATTATTATTATTATTATTATTATTATTATTATTATTATTATTATTATTATTATTATTATTATTATTATTATTATTATTATTATTATTATTATTATTATTATTAATTATTATTATTAATTATTATTATTATTATTATTATTATTATTATTATAATATTACTGCATTGACAGTACAGTGGACCCCCGAGTTTCGTAAAAACTTCACTCCTGAAGTCTGCTCAAGTGCCATTACCGAACAAATTTACTCCCTTAAGGAAAAATGTCACGTAGGTTAGTCTATTTCAGACCCCCAAAAATACTTTTCCACAAGCACTTACAATATTATACTTACATAAATGTACGATTTCCGGGGTTTACGAAACTCGGGGGTCCACTGTAAATGTAAGGAAAAGCACTAAATCCCATAAGGGTCATACAGCACCTAAGGAATGACACTTTTTTTTTTTAAATATCATCAAAATCTACAATTTTTTAGAAGCCCATGGGATGCACAACACTTCAGACAAATGAAATGCAATAAGGTTTGATCTGAAGATGGGGAGGGTAGTGCCAATTACATTAAGTTTGTACAGACTTCATGCTATTCCTATTAGTCTTAACTGAAACCATCCACAAAGCATAATATAGTACACTATGTACCTACCAGTCCCCAAGAAGTAAGTGCTATCGAGTGTTGATCACCAGCTGCAACCTGTACTATGCTGTAGTTTTGTAGATCATCAATTTGTTCTGTAAATTTTAATAAATTTATTTACAATACTGCACTTTACTATTTTTTTGAACAGTGTATTTGAATTAAAAGATCAAATACCAGTGAAAAACAGGAACTGATCAGAATTATTATACATCTTTGAAAGTAATGTCGAACTTGAAAGCTACTCTAAATCCTTAACATTAATATTTTGCTTCATTTTATTCTTATAAAAAATTGTATGGTGGTGACACACCAGAATGCTTAGATTTAACAAGTTACATCTAACTTTTAAAGCCACTCACTCTTTAAACACAAACAAGACTTTTTGATTTAGAGGCAAGTGACTGACCAGCATCCCTCACACACTTGCATTACAAGCTCAGATATTGGAAATGAAAAGTGGATAACTTTTCAGTCCACCCTAAACCATTAAAATAACCAACAAAATTTAACTTTTATGTAGTTTTGAAACCACAATGGTTGTTTTAAGCTAACTTTGATGGAGTGATCATGAATCTGAGCTTGTTTAGTCTATTACATAGGGTGTTTTTAAATTTTACAATCAATATTTTGGCTAGACAAGGCTGAAGAACCATAACATATGCTAACTATGGCATGTGCCAAGTACATTACAATTTATTCAGCATTCATCACAAACCTATTTGTGTATACCCTCTAGACAAGCAAAACTGGCAATTAGATTGGCCCAGGTTATTAGGAGCCCTGATGCTCTGATTCGCTGTTCAGTTCAAACAGCAACCTATTGGGCAAGAGCTTGGGAAGTGTTTTTTATTTTCAACAAACTGGCCGTCACCCACCAAGGCAGGGTGACAAAAAACACCACTTTCACCATCACTATCACTGTCTTTCCAGAGGCTACTGAAATAAGTATTAAATTTTTAAAGTCTGAGTATAAAAGCCTGCAATCATTTACACTAAGGAAACACTAAAGTGGAAGAGTACAAGCCTAAGATGAGCCATGATGAACTGGGAGTGAGAAATTAAATATATGTACAAGATGACCACTGTACATAAAAAAAAAAAAAAAAAGCATGCTGAAAAAATTACAAACCTGGTTTTCTAGTAATCTTGTCTTGTCCCAGCTGACCAACTTCATTGTTACCACAGGAATATACAAGACCCTCTTCAGTCAAGATCAGGGAATGCATCAGCCCAGATGCAACTGCATATAAAAATTTAAAAAAATAAATTAATAAATAGTAATCCAGCACAAAACACCAAAATTGTAAACTGTTAATGTTAACTACATTTGTAGCAACAACAGACAATTTACAGTAAAAGTTTTTTTTTTTTTTTTTAACAAACTGGCCGTATCCCACCGAGGCAGGGTGACCTAAAGGGAAAAACGATTTTGTTTTTCCCTTTAGGTCACCCTGTATAAATTACTAAATTTAAAGGGAAAAGCTATATAAATTGCTGTATAAATTACTAAATTTAAAGGGAAAAACAAGTTTTTCCCTTTAAATTTAGTAATTTATACAGAAGGGATTAATAGCTCCTTGCTCCCGGCATTTTAGTCGCTTCTTACAACACCCATGGCTTTCGGAGGAAGAATTCTTCTCTACTTCCCCATGGTAAACAGTAAAAGTTAGACATTAAATAATTTGGGCGTTGCTGAGAATTCTAAACAGTGAGAGCCCCAGTCTACAAGCATTCCCTTTACTGTATTCTTTAACCCTTCCACTGTCCAGACCACTGAAATTAATATTGCTCTCAGTGTTCACATTTAAAAAAAACTCTGAAATGGTAGAAAATCTTCCTCTAAAGGTAATGACACCAAAAGTATGAAATTTGATGGAAAATTTGTGGAATTATGCATGCACAAAGTTAGTGGTATGGGCGCAATTTAGGCAACGGCAATTTCACCCACATATTATAACCTATTTAACTATTATAACTACCCTATAAAGTGCACAGAATTTGGTAATTTGGCCCATTTTACACAAAATTAAAAAAAAATGCAATTCAAAATAGAGTCCAAAATAAACATTGCAGACATTCCTGACACAAACAACTTTCCTCTGTTAACTGATCATGTTCCCTGGCCTCTCCTCACTTAGCAACGTACTCGTTTACCGACGACTTGGACTTAAGACGGGCTCTCTGACTAGTATGCATACTTAAATAATGTAGTATATTAGAGCTGATCTCCTTTATTCTTTTTATTACAATATACAGTAAACTACTGTATAAACATTTAAAAATATACCAGAAATGCTATAAATGGTGCAAAAGTGACATTAAAACAATGTCAAAGATGAGTGACACAAACCCACTATCATTATAGTATGCTCCTCACTTAGCAACGAATTCGTTTACTGACGTGGTCTAAGGAATGGAACTCTGTCATTAAGTGAGGAGAGGCTGTATTCACTTTCCTTCTATTTGGAATTCATAACAAAATAATATAAATTTACCCTACTTCTCGGACAATAAATTATAACCAGGAATGAATGGTCATAGCTATCTGTGTCCCAATAACAATCAGACCAGGGGTTGTAAGAGGGCCTTACCCGTCCTCAGGAAAATCTCCAATATTAAAATATTTCCACTACTTTGTGCTCATTTTCAAGCTACTTCCAGTCCTGAAATCAAGCAAAATAATCTCTATCTCAGTACTTTATCTTCTATCAAATGATACCAAAAAACAGCAAATACAACCATAAAATCCATCCTAGAAAACACCTCAAAGTTGCTGTTTTAAACCAAATACAGTGGTACCTCTACTTACGAGCAGCTCCCAACTCGAACAATTATGTAAGTGTATTTTTGTAGGTGATTTTGTAAGTGTATTTTTGTAGGCGATTTTGTAAGTGTATTTTTGTAGGTGATTTTGTAAGTGTATTTTTGGGGGTCTGAAATGGATTAACCTAATTTTCATTATTTCTTATGAGAAAAAATTCCTTCGGTATCGGCACTTGAATAGCTGACTGGAATGAATTTTGCTCGTAAGTAGAGGTACCACTGTACAAGGTCAGAGTAATAATGAAATTCTCTAAGCAATGACATTTATCACTTTACAGATGGTATCATCTGCAAATAGCATTGGCTTGGGTTGAAGCATGACCCTTAGTAGATTACTGATATTGAGGAGCATTAGTGCACAGGATGCAGCCTTGTGATACATAAATGTTTGTAGGTAGAATTTATGAGGAAATATCTAAAGTCACATTTTGGTATCTATCACCTAGGCAAAATTTTGCAAAGAATACATGGCCTCTCAAACCCATATTTAAAATAATTGCCAATTAAAAAAAAAATTACCTTGCTTGACATTCCATGATTTTGAGAAATCCATGAAACTAGGTAGGGTGAGCTGCTCCACTTCTGGGGCTCCTACCCCCAGCTCCCCATTCACTGTTGAGCCCCAACAGTACATTGGGCCTGAAAATAATAACATATCCCTTCAATAAACAAAATTGATAAGCTGCATGTAAATCTCTCATTAATACTGTACTCTATTGAATTTTCATATAGCATTGTTAAATTTCCAATGGTTGTGTGACTTGTTACTTTCAGTTTGTCTCATTCTTCCACAACTATTTGTGAAGAAAAGGGAAGAAAGGAGAAGCCATATGATAATGAATATACTTTATTTCCACATTTAATAGCACACAAAGAAAGTGCTCAGTTATACACAGCCTTTCAGGAAGGAGGAAGAAAGGATTAAAGAAAGAATGAAGTAAAAAAAGGAAGCAAGAGCTGAAGAAACTTTTAATTTGTCAACCCTGAAGGTTAGTAACCCAGGATAATCCAATTAAGCTGCTATATCTGGCTTATTTCCAATGGGGTCCTCAGGTCCTCTTCCCCAGTCAACTAACCCCCAGGTACAGTACTTATTGCTAGGTGAACAGCAACAAGTTTAAGACATAACCAACATTACCACTTGTACTGGGATAGAACTCAAGGTCCTTCAGATGTGAGCTGAAGGTGCTACCACTTGGCAAATGAGGTTTATTCAGGTTAAATTTACACAGGTAATTATCGGGGTTATTTTATCATTCGACAGTGATGCATTAAACATGAAAATAGGTACACACACGTAATAAATTATGTAGATTTAACCTAGGATAATGCGGGAAGATAATAAAGATAAGAATTGAGACACTTATGCAACATATGGGAATCTTTATTTAAGAAAAATTTCGCCTCACAGTGGCTTCATCAGTCCAATACAAAGCAGGAAGGTATAAGGAGAGGAGGAGTTTGAGGTAATCAGTCTCTCAGCCTGGAATCGATGTGCTCAGTCCATCACTCTTGTAGGAAGTACAGCATTGGGCCAGAGAAGTGGCTTATATACTGCAGTCAGGCAAGTCGAAGCAGGAGGAGGCAGGATCACAGTGGGACCATCCACTAGTGTAAGTAGGTCTTCGTCCAAAGGTTGGACAAGTGTTGAAGAATTCTTTGTATCAAGATCCCATGATGTTGCAGTGTCTGACAGATGTGATAAATGGTTTTGAAAACCGACAGCTTGAAGAATTGAGACACTTATGCAACATATGGGAATCTTTATTGAAGAAACGTTTCACCACACAGTGGCTTCATCAGTCCAATCTTTTCGTCCAACCTTTGGACGAAGACCTATTTACACTAGTGGATGGTCCCACTGTGATTCTGCCTCCTGCTTCGACTCACCTGACTGCAGTATATAAGCCACTTCTCTGGCCCTATGCTGTACTTTCTACAAGAGTGATGGACTGAACACATCGATTCCAGGCTGAGGGACTGATTACCTCAAACTCCACCTCTCCTTATACCTTCCTGCTTTGTAATGGACTGATGAAGCCACTGTGGTGAAAAGTTTCTTCAATAAAGATTCCCATATGTTGCATAAGTGTCTCAATTCTTCAAGCTGTCAGTTTTCAAAACCATTTATCACACATAATAAAGATAACTAAACCAAGATAGCTAATGATTTTTTTATAACTTCAGAAAAAATGGCTGTACCTCATAAGTAAACTATGTAATACATTTGTATCAAAATTATTTTAAGACCATAAATTCTTATGAACCTTCAAGATATTAGGAATAGCCTAGTCAATCATATTGTAGCCAGTAAGCCTACATGCCTATTTCCCATAGTTTCCACCAGGGGGCAGGTCTCTGGGTGGGTATGCTCAGATCTGTCTCTCTCTCACTTCTCGTCCAGGCATCCTAGTCAACAAGGCCTACTCTTCTCTCCCTCACATGGGCATGGCCCTCCTGGGCCATGGGCACTATTACAAATAAAGAAGCATTTGTAATAAACGACTGTTTGGGATACTAAGTAAAATCTCATTTTTCAGATTTTTATTATATTAAATATATATTATTAATATAAAAGCATATAATCTGAATAAAAACATATAATCTAATAATCTGTGTAAAAACATATTTACACAAAATCACAGTACAAGATAAAAGTCACAAGTAAAATCATATACTTAGAGCAATGTCAAGTCGCTGCCGTCTACAAGTGTCACGCAGGACACTACCACACCTTGTCATGATACTCCTTCTCCACCGTGTCCTCAGACACCCTTGTCTCTGTCTTATGGCACCTACGGGGTTCCACGACACCCGTACCATAAAGACTCAATCGCTGTGTCACACGACACCTTCTCTGTGCCACATGGCACGCCCCCTGTATCATGAACTCTTTCTCATAAAGCCTTTACACCGCGTTATGACACACCCCAAATACACGACTCAACCTGTGTCGTGCCACCGTCCCAAACTCTCTGGGTACATCACTGAAACCCTGACACTCCGGTTAACAATCTCCGGGTAAACAATCTCAGGTACATCGTCGCAGGTACATCGTCGCAGGTACATCGTCGCAGGTACATCGTCGCAGGTACATCGTCGCAGGTACATCGTCGCAGGTACATCGTCGCAGGTACATAGTAGATTCTGGTGACCTTGCCGCTCTCCTTGTTGTAGGCTATCACCAGCACCACACTGCATGAGTCTGCAACTCTCACGCAGGTCTGACTGGCGAACTCCAGTAGTATGTCAGGGAGCTTGTCACCAGCACCACACTGCAACTCTCATGCAGGTCTGACTGACGAACTCCAGTAGTATATCAGTGAGCTGGTGGACTCTCCAGTGTTGAATAGGGGAGAGTCTCGATGACACTGTCAGTCAAGCCGGCCCGGCAGTCAAACATCAGGTCTGATGACGTAACCCCTTGACTGCCGGCCGGTGAGGTAATTACCTAACTACCATTGTTAGGTAAGGGGCCGTAACAGGCACAAACACACTGCCTGTGTACCCTCATGTTATTGCCAATAAAGTAAGAAGCCTCAGAAGCCTTATCATTGCTACCCCGCCAGCAACAACGACACAAACAACGCTCGTTATAAATGATGACAGTGGTGCCTCACAGCAGATGTGTTTGCCCGGAGGAGAGGAAGGAAGGGAAATGGAGTTGTCTTCACTTCATCACCCCATACAAGAAGCATCCGTCTCTCAACGAGTTATCTTGATGTTGTGTCTGCAAGTCTCATCATCCAGACACAAGCACAAGCAGGATCCAGGCCGAAATTTGTCGAATTTCTCCGAGAAGTGGCGTCCCTGCGACTCCACGCCACAGCGTCCCACGCTGTTTCTCAGTCACATGCTCAGTCTTACCAGCATGTTTTACTGTTGTTGTTCAGCTCGGCACAACTATTTCAGCAAGTCAGAGGTGAGTTTGTGGTGATTTCAGCGTCCAGTGTGAGTCTCTCTCTCGTGTGGTGGATGGGTGAGGAAGGTAGGCGCGCGGTCTTGACTCTCACCATACATGCTCGCCACTCACTCCACACACACCATTCATCATCTCACTCTCTCTGCTGTGTTTCTGAATTCAGTGTGAATCTTTGCCAGAGCTGTGTATCCGAGTGCCCGAGGTCACTCGAAACCACGTGGAGTAAGCTACGTGGGGTGTGAACGAAGCCACGTGGGTTACCAAGCCAGACCACCCAAGCCACGCTGTGGTCTGCTGCCCGCATCAACCCATGACGTCACCATGCTGCTGACGTCACCCACGATGTCACCCCATGACATCCCTCACGACGTCACTCCAGAACGTCACCTCACGATGTCACCCCATGACATCAAACACGTCACCCTGGACGTCTGCCTGACGTCACTCGCGATGTCACCCCATGACATCCCACACGTCACCCCAGGACGTCACCTCATGACATCTGCTGATGTCACCTCGCGATGTCACCCCATGACATCACCTCACGACGTCACGCCTGACATCACCACTACAAATGTACCACTTAACATAATGATAAACGGGGATCCCCTATCACAAAACTCACAGAGGGAAAATTCTTAGGAATCCATCTTGACAGTGGCCTAAAATTTCAAACACATATACAACAAATTTCCAAGAAAGTCTCAAAGACTGTGGGAATACTATCCAAGATACGGTACTATGTTCCACAACCAGCTCTCCTTACCCTATATCACTCACTCATTTACCCCTACCTCACCTATGGAATCTGTGCATGGGGCTCAACATCAATAACTCATCTCAGACCATTAATAACACAACAAAAGGCTGCAGTTAGAATGATACGTAACAAATTCACACTCCAGACAACATACTCCACCAATATTCAAAAATCTAAACTTACTCACCATACAAGACATCCATACTTTTTACTGTGCCTATTACATACATAGAACACTCTTTGCAAATATTAACCCACCACTCAAACTTCTCCTTACCAACTTTAACAGGACACATGACCATAACACTAGACACAGAGCACTCCTCGATGTTTCCCGTGTCCATCTAACACTATGCAAACACTCAATGCATATAAAAGGCCCAAAAATTTGGAATTCATTACCTGTGATTGCCAAAGAAACCCTGCCTGTACCCCAATTCAAAACGATGCTAAAAAACCACCTTCTCACCCAAAGCTAAGTGCACAATATCAAACATTCCCAACACAGTTGATTAATCACTTAAATGTATAAACCTGATTAATCACTTAAATGTAAAAACCTGTTATGAATAATACATACTGAGCTAACTGTTACTATAACATTTACATTATAATGACCACATAAACTGTAATTGCAATGCAACTAATTGTTTTAAATTGTTATCTCACTCAATTAATTGCATTGCTACAATTAATAGATTATTATGTTCAACTTACGTATATCCAAATTTTACAACTTAGATACACAATTATACTTATTTTATAAATTATCAACCATAATTTTTTACCATGTAGTCTACTATTACTTAATCTAAAGAATGCCCACAATGCACAGCATATTAGGGGCTTTTGGCATGTACACCTCATTTATACCTAACTATGTATCATGTCTAAATAAAAACATTGTATCATGTCTAAATAAACTATTATTATTATTATTATTATTATTATTATTATGATGATGTCACGTGTTCTATTGTGAAGTGTGCAATTTATTTTCAGTATTGTCGAGAAGTTTGAGAGAAGATATATGTTGTGTGTTAATTATTTCCTCTCAGTCAGTATTCCCACATGTTCGTGTATGGCTTAGTGTTGATTTTGCACAGAAAAGCGTCATTTGCTAGTAAGCTATGTTGTACCGCATGTGCAGTAGGTGTGTGCAGTTTTCCATGTGTCCTGTGTAGTCTTGAGCACAGCTGTGTGTGGACCACAGTATGTTTGCCCAGACCACTGTGTAGCACCTCGTGTTACTGTACTTCCTCGTGTTACTTGTCACCCAGTGTGACCCGTGCTCGCTTGACAGCTGACATTAGTCAGTTCAGGCATCAGTTACAAGCGTCTGAGCCCCGTGTATAGAAAGCTTTTTATGTTCGCCGCTCGTGATGCCCTGCTGAATCGTACCCGCGACGATTCTTCCATCAAGACTTGTTTCCCTTCACCTCCTAGACCATCAGAGTGCAGTTATATGTAGAGACCAGTCTGAGGACGCTTAGACCATCCTCTGCTGTAACTCCAACTGTCGAGAGAATGACACTCGTCAAGCCGCAGTAGCCCTGTCGTCGGCAGGCAACTGTCAGCCTCATGTCACAGTTTCAGTAAACAGCCTGCACAAAGATGATGTCACTGACTGCTAGCCCACTCACTGCAGTAAGGTGTATGCTGTTACGACCTCCAGATGTTTCACCGAGTCATCTCTGCCATGACTCACTCCATACTTGCCAGCAGTGATAGCCCCAGCGACAGTACCAGTCGAGATATGTCCTCCTGAGTCGCTTGCCTGAAGAAGTCCTGTCCAGTTGCGACTATTGACGACGCCTCACTCGAGGGCACCAGCAGGTTGTGCCCCAGGTTGAGTGAACCCTCCAGCGACTACTACGATGACTGCTTCACCGCTCCAGAGGAGACCATACCCTGTTATGTCACAGCTCAGCCGCAGTGATGTCTTCTGTGTTGCAGTATCTGTCCAGACGCAGGAAGGCGTGCAGTGATGCCCTTTGATGCTCACTGCCTTAGACCATGAAGCACACCTTTTTTTTTCTTCCCTCTCTGTAGGAAGTTTTTTTTTCCATGTCCACATATGTGTATGTATATTATGTGTTTTTATTTTGTGTTCTGTGCCCTGTTCCTCTGAGAGAGAGACCGAGTTTTTTTTACTGCCAGTCATGGTCAGGGTCGACCATGGGTAGGTGGCCGAGCAAAATATAGCCAGTAATCCTACATGCCTAGTTCCCATAGTTTTCCCCAGAGGGCAAGCCGGTGGGCATGCCAGCCTGCCCACCCTTGCCTCTCTCTCACTTCTCGTCCAGGCATTCTAGAGTCAACAAGGCCTACTCCTCTCTCCCTCGCATGGGCATGACCCTTCCGGGCCATGGACACAAACACACTGCCTGTGTACCCATCGATATCGAAAATAAAGTAAGAAGCCTCCGAAGCCTTATCATTCATTCCCGCTACCAAGAAGACGAAATAGCCATTGTATATAATATCACTTAACTAACTTATGTATGATACATATGTGTATCACATATTTATAATACCGGTATGTATAATGTACTGTATATTTAGCCAACTTAAATAAGAAACAATATATTGATAAATCTCTTGGATGGTAACTCTCACCTCACATACCGAGTGTCTGTGGTTTGATCCCCAGCCAGGAGGAAATGATGGGCATGTTTCCTTACACCTGCTGTCACTATTCACCAAGTAAGTAGGTACCTGGGTGTTAGTGGATTGGTGTAGGTGGCCTCCTGGGGGACAAGATTTAATGACCACAATGGAAGTAAGACACAGTCCTCGATGACACACTGACTTTATTGGGTTATCCTGGGTGACTAACACTCCCTACCCCGGATTAACCTGGGTGACTAACACTCCCTACCCCGGATTATCCTGGGTGGCTAACACTCCCTACCCCGGATTATCCTGGGTGGCTAACACTCCCTACCCCGGATTATCCTGGGTGGCTAACACTCCCTACCCCGGATTATCCTGGGTGGCTAACACTCCCTACCCCGGATTATCCTGGGTGGCTAACACTCCCTACCCCAGATTATCCTGGATGACTAACACTCCCTACCCTGGGTTATCCTGGATGACTAACACTCCCCATGGGTGGCCCGGTGGTCTGGTGGCTAGAGCTCTCGCTTCACACACGGAGGGCCCGGGTTCGATTCCCGGCGGGTGGAAACATTTCGACGTGTTTCCTTACACCTATTGTCATGTTCACCTAGCAGCAAAATAGGTACCTGGGTTGTTAGTCAACTGGTGTGGTTCGCATCCTGGGAGACAAGATTAAGGACCCCAATGGAAATAAGACAGACAGTCCTCAATGACGCACTGACTTTCTTGGGTTATCCTGGGTGGCTAACCCTCCGGGGTTAAAAATCCGAAGAAATCTTATCTTATCTTACCCTGAGTTATCCTGGGTGACTAACACTCCCCACCCTGAGTTATCCTGGGTGACTAACACTCCCCACCCTGAGTTATCCTGGGTGACTAACACTCCCCACCCTGAGTTATCCTGGGTGACTAACACTCCCCACCCTGAGTTATCCTGGGTGACTAACACTCCCCACCCTGAGTTATCCTGGGTGACTAACACTCCCACCCTGAGTTATCCTGGGTGACTAACACTCCCCCCCCTGAGTTATCCTGGGTGACTAACACTCCCACCCTGAGTTATCCTGGGTGACTAACACTCCCACCCTGAGTTATCCTGGGTGACTAACACTCCCCACCCTGAGTTATCCTGGGTGACTAACACTCCCACCCTGAGTTATCCTGGGTGACTAACACTCCCACCCTGAGTTATCCTGGGTGACTAACACTCCCCACCCTGAGTTATCCTGGGTGACTAACACTCCCCACCCTGAGTTATCCTGGGTGACTAACACTCCCACCCTGAGTTATCCTGGGTGACTAACACTCCCCACCCTGAGTTATCCTGGGTGACTAACACTCCCCACCCTGAGTTATCCTGGGTGACTAACACTCCCCACCCTGAGTTATCCTGGGTGACTAACACTCCCCACCCTGAGTTATCCTGGGTGACTAACACTCCCACCCTGAGTTATCCTGGGTGACTAACACTCCCCACCCTGAGTTATCCTGGGTGACTAACACTCCCCACCCTGAGTTATCCTGGATGACTAACACTCCCCACCCTGAGTTATCCTGGGTGACTAACACTCCCCACCCTGAGTTATCCTGGGTGACTAACACTCCCCACCCTGAGTTATCCTGGGTGACTAACACTCCCCACCCTGAGTTATCCTGGGTGACTAACACAAATCCCAACTAATCTTAATTGAAAATATTACAAAGACCCCAATGGAAATAAGTCAATGACCTTTTGATGGTTATCTTAGGTAATTTACACACTTTACTATGTATGACAGTTGTAGTCGTCCGAATTTGTACCCACCTATTTGTGTTGCAGGGGTCGATTCATAGCTCCTGGACCCGTATAACTGTACTTACGTGGACCTGTACTGAACTAAGACAACCTGGGTGACCTAAAGAAGTTACTACACCAAGAATAGCACGTGACAGCTATTGTAACTTTACTCAGTATGAATGTCACAAGGTAGACTTGTAATTACTGAGGTAATGTATCATTTACACTCGTGGGGGAGAACGTTAAACCCGTAGGGAAGGTAGGGGTCTCTTAACTGCGCCTGAAGGAACGGCAGGCAATATGATTCGATCCAAGAGAAACTTGTCCAATTCCCTGGATCACGAGCCCATCATGGTCATGAAGACACATGTACTGAGGTTAGTGAAGCAGTATAGTTAAGACAATCCACTGTTCAAAGACCCCAGTAAAAATAAGTCACTTTGTCTGACCTTTTCTTTGGGGAGGTTATCCTAGGTAACTTACACACATGTCACTATGTATGATAATTATACTTATGTATACCTGTACCTAAATGAATAAATAAACTCACCAAGTGAGGTGTTAGAGAGACACAACACCAACAACCTTCTCCTTCAACCTCCACACTAAAACTGGACTCTTCTAGTACCTTCACATTTCACTTATAATTCCTAAACTCTTGTCACATTCTTTCCAACAACTATTAAGTCTGTGTAATAAACTGTATTTTTCTTTATTTTTTTTTTCATCTCGCGTAATTATATTAAGGCCTCATCTACTTACGTCATAAAATAAAGTTCTATTAAATAATGATTACGAATGTAGAACTTTCATTATATATACATATTATATATATTGTATAACCTAATTCAATAATAATATTTAATAATGTTATTATTATTGAATAATAATAATAATAATAATAATAATAATAATAATAATAATAATAATAATAATAATAAAAATGGGTTCACGTTCTGATCTGAGTTTATCTGTAATTTATTCCATAAATGTTCAATTTTAGGTGAGTTATACCATATACACGTTTTTACATATTTTATGGAAACTGTAAATAACGTAACCAATCATAAAGAAACCCAACATAACCCAACCTTAAATAACCTAACGTGACTCAACCTTAATCCGCCAACAGTATACGTGAGACTAGGGTGCCTTTGTTCACATTGCTACATCTTTGTATACATTCTGATGCATCTTTGTATTCATTCAGATAGTAAGTAAGTAAGTTTATTAAGGTATACACAAATACAGTTACATAGATTATCATACATAGCAGCATATGTGTAGAGAACCTAGGATAACCCAAAAAAAGTCAAAGTGACTTATTTCCATTGGGGTCCTTTATACACATTCTGATGCATCTTTATATACAGATCGCTTGTTCTATCTAGGCTGGAATATTGCTGCACACTAACGGCACCTTTCAAGGCGGGTGAAATTGCTGACCTTGAAAATGTGCAGAGAACCTTCACCGCACGCATAAGTGCGATAAACCACCTCAACTACTGGGAACGCTTGAAGTTCCTAAACTTATTTACTTACTACCTGAATAAACTTACTTATTAAAGGTCATTTCCTTCACAGTACTCTCTAGAACGCAGGCGGGAGAGATACATTATTATATACACATGGAAAATTCTCGAGGGCTTAGTACCAAACTTGCACACAAAAATCACTCCCTACGAAAGCAAAAGACTCGGCAGGCGATGTAACATCCCCCAATGAAGAGCAGGGGTGCCACTAGCACGTTGAGGGACAACACAATAAGTGTCAGGGGCCCAAGATTGTTTAACTGCCTCCCAGCATACATCAGGGGGATTACCAACAAACCCCTGGCTGTCTTCAAGCAGGCACTGGACAGGCACCTAAAGTCGGTACCTGACCAGCCGGGCTGTGGTTCGTACGTTGGACTGCGTGCGGCCATCAGTAACAGCCTGGTTGATCAGGCTCTGGTCCAACAGGAGGCCTGGTCACGGACCGGGCTGCGGGGGCGTTGACCCCTGGAATTCTCTCCAGGTAGACTCCAGGTAGATGCATGCTAGTGCTTGTGGCTTGATTGGTAGCGTCCTCAGGTCACACACTCAGGATCCGGGCTTGATTCCCAGCACAAGTGGAAACGTTGGGCATGTTTCTTTATACCTACTGTCCCTGTTCACCCAGCAGTAAGTAGGTACCCAGGTGTTAGTTGACTGGAGTGGGTGGTATCCTGGGGAACAAAATTGAAGGACCATAGTTGAAATAAGAGACAGTCCTCGATAAAGCACTGACTTTATTGGGTTATCCTGGGTGGCTAACACTCCCTACTCTGGGCTATCCTGTGTGGCTAACACTCCCTACCCTGGGTTATCCTGGGTGGCTAACACTCCCTACCCTGGGTTATCCTGGGTGGCTAACACTCCCTACCCTGGGTTATCCTAGGTGGCTAACACTCCCTACCCTGGGTTATCCTGGGTGGCTAACACTCCCTACCCTGGGTTATCCTGGGTGGCTAACACTCCCTACCCTGGGTTATCCTGGATGGCTAACACTCCCTACCCTGGGTTATCCTGGGTGGCTAACACTCCCTACCCTGGGTTATCCTGGGTGGCTAACACTCCCCCTCGTTAAAAATCCCAACAAATCATATCTTATCTCGTTGCCCGAAATACTCAGCATAACCAAAAGCATTCTATATAGCATGACAGCTAGGTCTGTAATAGTTACATCATCATGTACTTGTAGAAATAAAAAAATATTATTATTATTATAATTATTATTATTATTATTATTATTATTATTATTATCATCATCTTCGTTTACATTCTGATGCATCATTGTTTACATTCTGATGCATATTTGTTTACATTCTGATGCATATTTGTTTACATTCTGATGCATATTTGTTTACATTCTGATGCATATTTGTTATATTCTGATGCATATTTGTTTACATTCTGATGCATATTTATATTCTATGCGTATTTGTTTACATTCTGATGCATATTTGTTTACATTCTGATGCATATTTGTTTACATTCTGATGCATATTTGTTATATTCTGATGCATATTTGTTTACATTCTGATGCATATTTGTTATATTCTGATGGCTTTTTTACATTCTGATGCATATTTGTTTACATTCTGATGCATATTTGTTTACATTCTGATGCATATTTGTTTATATTCTGATGCATATTTGTTTACATTCTGATGCATATTTGTTATATTCTGATGCATATTTGTTTACATTCTGATGCATATTTGTTTACATTCTGATGCGCGTATTTGTTTACATTCTGATGCATATTTGTTTACATTCTGATGCATATTTGTTTACATTCTGATGCATATTTGTTTACATTCTGATGCATATTTGTTTACATTCTGATGCGCATATTTGTTTACAATCTGATGCATGTTTGTTTACATTGATACATACCTGGAAGGTGTTCCTCGGGTCAACGCCCCCGCGGTCCTGTTCATGACCAGGCTTCGTGGTGGATCAGGTTCTGATCAACCAGGCTGTTACTGTTGACCACGCGCAAATTGACGTAAGAACCATAGACCGGTTGGTCAGGTACTGACTTTAGGTGCCTGTCCAGCGTCTTAAAGACAGTCAGGGGTCTATTGGTAATCCCACTTATGTATACTAGGAGGCAGTTGAACAGTCTTGGGCCCCTGACACTTAGTGTTGTCTCTTAGTGTACTCGTGGCGCCTCTGCTGTTCATTGGCGGGATGTTGCATCGTTGCCAAGTCTTTTATTTTCGTAGGGAGTGATTTCCGTGTGCAGATTTGGGACTAGTCCCTCTAGGGTTTTCCAAGTGTATATTATCATGTATCTTTCTCGCTTGCATTCCAAGGAGTACAAATCAAGGGACTTCAACTCCTCCCAGTAATTTAGGTGCTCAATCGTACTTATACATGCCATGAAAGTTCTCTGTATATTCCCCAGGTATGCAATTTTCCCTGCCTTGAAAGGGGCTGTTAATATACAGCAATATATTATTGCAGCCTAGAAAGAACAAGCGATTTGAAGAAAATCATCATGGGCTTGGCATTCATAGTTTTGAAGGTTCTCGTTATTCATCCTATCATTTTCCTTGCAGATGTGGTAGATACATTGTTGTGATCTTTGAAAGTGAGATTCTCTGACATTATCACTCTCAGGTCCTTCACACTAGTTTTTCGCTCTATTGTGTGGCTGGAATTTGCATTATACTCCGATGCATTAAATGAATTTGTCTTCATTGAACTTCATGTTGTTTTCTGCGGCCCATTTAAGGACTTGGTTAATGTCTACTTTTAGATTTACAGGGTCAAAGATGGTTGACTTCTATTTTATATGCTTTTATTTTACGTAATAATATAATACGTGAGTTCTGACCAGGGCCTAAACGCCACATTATTATTATTATTATTATTATTATTATTATTATTATTATTATTATTATTATTATTATTATTATTATTATTATTAACAATATATTTTATGGACTCGTGCACTTTGTTTTAGGCTAGACTGAATTATTAAAGGACCCCCAATGGAAATAAGTCACTTTGTCTGACTTTTTTGGGTTATCCTGGGTTCTCTACACATATGCTGC